>JABFOV010003651.1:0-15790 GCA_022817685.1 Aradophagus sp. ZL-2020
GAGGCGCTGAGGAGCGAGTTAAGAATCTAAGTTCGCTGTAGTCACACACAGGAAGATGTGACAGGACTAATGGAGGTAAATGGAGTAATTGCAAAGTCAAGAATCCGCGTGAAGGTGTGAGATGTGGATTTTTTTTTTTTTTTAAAGGGAAGAGGGGCAACGGGAGTGGAGAGGGTCTGGGGGGCGCGGGGGTGGGTAAAAGAGAAAAATTCATAAAAAAAAACAAAAAAAAAAAAAAAGAAAAAAAGGGGAAAAAAAAAAAAAAAAAAAAAAAAAAAAAAACAACGCTAACGGAATTCCCGACAAAAGCATACTTTGCAGCGGCGCATGGAAACTGGCAATACATTTTAAGGGACACATTTCACAGACTGCCACATCGCATTGTACCTTTGCATTACAAAAGATTTAATTTCTTCAGAAACACATTGCGACTTGCTTTGAACTTACGTGAAAGGTGGAGTGAAATATAAAAGGGACATTCCAAAGAATATGGAACGCTTTGTCGAAGATATCTCGACATATTTTCCTTTTCCGACGCAAACTTTTTTCAATCCCCTTTTTCGAGCAGTCGCGGCGCTTTTTTTTCTTTCTCTCTCTTTCTCGCTGTACCCCTCGTCTGCGACCATTGTTTGCTCTCGCTCGGTCAACTTTATTCGAAAGAAATGTAATACCGTGGGAAACGAAGCCCGATGCATTTTCCACGGAAATTCGGCTCGCCGGAAACGCGAATCTTGTATCAATTTCGCGAAACAATATTAAAGCACGTCGCTGCGAGCAAATGGATTATCGCGAAAATGAAGCGCAGCACCGGGGGGAGGGGGGGTCGAACAACATGTCTTCGATGCGCCGATCGTTGGAATTGAAAAACTTGCGGGCTGACGAGTACGGTCGTACGTCTTTTCGGCGCCGCGTTATTTACGTTGAATCGCGCCGAGCCAAATTAATAAACAAAGGACCGGGACGGTATATCACGGACGAAATCATGCGAGTCGAACGTGCAGCACGCGTGGATAGTTTCCGTTGTTTTCTTCCATCAACGAATTCAGATTTGGAATCGTTTTGAATAAAATATGTTGTCAGTTTCTCCGTTCCTTGCGAAACGTCGCACGAAATTCTCCTTCTTACTTCATATCAATTTATCGTTTATTAGTTTTTTAATATTTTTCCAAAAAATGCTCAAGAAAGCAAGGAAAAACCAAATTCAACTCTGGACGTTATTTTAACTTCAAATTCGTCGATGAAACAAGAATGAAAAAAAGAAGGAAAAGACATGAAGAATTTCACGCGCATCATGCAACATTCCCTTTTATTTTCCTTTTCCTCCCCGTAAAGTAAGTCTCGCTCAAAGGGAAAAATGGAAGGAGCGCGCACTCGCGAGCGAAAATTTCCGCGCGAATCGAAAGTCGTATAAATCAAAGTGCTATTATTCAGAATTAATGCACGGGATTGGGGAAGTTCTTGGAGTCAATATTTCCGTTTGCGAGAGCGCCGCGGGTAGTCGGGCTTGGATTTAAGAACGCGCGCTAGACGGAGATGCAGCTGCCGTAGAGGGGAGAGGGATATCGCGAAACAGAGGGCGTCGGGGCGCCGCGGGGCGAACGGCGCGACTTTGATGGAAGAGCTCGATCGCGAGTGTTACAATCGGAAGCTCCCGATGTCGCTGGAAATTCGAAAACTTGCGTTCGCTTTGCCGCGTTTTTTTCGAAATACGCCCCCTCCCCACCGTCCCCTCGTATTTGCCGCGAATCAAACCGCCCGGTCGTTGAATCCGCAACGAGTGGTCATTGCAAGCGTTTCGGCAAATTGCCGCGCACTTCCGGCGGCGCAATCGAACTTTATTGCCGGTGTTCGCGTCTGTTTATTCTCCCCCGAGAGGCTGCGAAATCTGAATGCGTTTTTGACATTGTTTCTCGTGGATTGGGGTAAATGCCGGGGGAAAGGTCGTTTGATTGATGGCAGGGCGTAGAAAGATTTTGAAATTCGATCATGTTTCAAAGTAGATATACCTGGAAAATGAAATGGATGTGAAGTTTGGGAAGCTTGGAGGTAAATAAAATGAAAATGAAAAAAGGATATAGAAACGTGTAGTTAAACGAAATGTATGAGTATCATAGGATACAATTTTTTGTGTTTCTTTTAATTATGCTTGCAAATTTATTCTGGCAAAAGGTCGCTTTTTGATGTAGAAAATTATACATTACATTTAATTGTCGTTTATTTATAAACGTTAGGAATTTTGAACCCATACAAATAAAATAAAATTGTAATATGTCAGGGTAATTTAAAGAACCGGGAAAAAACCTTGAATTTGTAAAACCTCGAAAAAACATAGAAAATACCCTGATTTTTGGTTTGAAACCTTGAATTTTCATTGATTTACTATTTTCATATTTTATTTCAAATAATTTGTTTATTTAAATGTTATTTAAAAGCAAAATGATGTTTGGCAGTTGAAATATTTATCTAATGATTATCTACGTATGATATCCGCTCCACGCAACATCAATTTAGTTGTACTAATATATACAGTTTAAATTTCGTGACTGTAATTATTATACTCGATAATCAATTATTTGATAAAATTGGGTTTGTTTCAATCTCGTTAAACCCTAAAAAAACAATTTCAAAGCATAAATACACCCTGTATTTATGCTTTAATTAAAACGAATGCTGTGAAATTCAAGTCCTTACAATTTAAATTGTAATGCGTCTGTGGTTGAATCTGAATTTCGATTATTCGAAAGTTATATCGAATTGTAACGATGCTCTTGGCGTCGGGGATATTTCTTTAATTTTGTTTGATAAATGGGAAGTCACGAATTGGATTACGTTTAAAATAGAATGCCATCGGCACATAAGTGGTATTTATTTTATTTGTACAACGATGTGTGAACGATGTTTAACAGCCAATTGATCAATATGCTTCGTATACAATACGACGTTCATATATGCTTCTCTAATATCAACAAGCATATTGATGTATCGTTCGTTTTACCGGGAAATAATTAATGATTGGAATTATGAGTTCGAAATTGACCTGTTTTATTATGATAAATATTAGGGGATGCAATATTAACATTGAATACTGCGGAATTGGTACCTGGTACAAAGATGATTCCGTAATAATGTTTAATATTTAATATTTAACGTATTTAATAAATATCTGATACATATTAGGTACATATTGTACGCAGCAATGTTTCTTTGATCGCTGAAAATCATGAATTATTATTACGTTTAATAATGTTTATCAGTTTTGTTAAATTAATTCAGAACAATTGATACATTTAGTATATATACACAAGTTTATTTAGTGTACGATTAAAGTAAAATTCTAAAGCTCAATGAACCGATACAATGACTTCATTTCAAATCAAGAGCAATCTTTTTGGTTATCGTTCTTGAGAGAAATTTTCAATCAAAGAAGACATATTTGTAAGAAAAAAAGTAAATGAAAAAATTAATTGTTTCATTTTGCATCGCGTTGATATAAATTTGAGTTCTGATTTCGATTGTCGATGGACGAAATGATATTTTATTAAAAATTCGTTGCAAATCAACGTTGCAAACTTCTTGCACATTTTTTCGATTGAAAATTTATGGAAATAAATTTATGGAAACGTCAAGAACGTTTTTCTTCTACATTTACGAATGTTTATCTTTGAATGACAAAGCTCGATGAATAGGACTTGTTCGTTAACCGGGTTTCAAGCATACTGACGGATAACTGAAATTAATGGAGTAATTGAGAGATTCGCTAAGGTTACCGATATTCCGGAGCAGGACAGGCCTGGGCGACGCAGACTAACGATGCAGATTCGTCTTGGCCCACGTGAACCACCCCGGAGCGCTCCAAAATAACCGGCGGCATCACACCTCGTTGCTCTGCAAACAAATAAATCAATACGCCGTCAAAGAAACGGACGCGCACAGGCCGCGGGGGCCTGCGGGCGCAATTTGCATGCGCATAAATGAATCGCTTAAACGAAGGCGCCTTGAGCTCTCGGTGAGACGGCGCTATCATTGACCCGTTCCACTGGCGCCCAGCCATTCCAATCCGTAATCCTAAATTTACCGTATTAAAGCGATTTAGAGCGTTTAGTCTCGTGGCGGGATAATTTGCCAAATTAAGGACGCTCGAATATTAATGTCCGGTTGCACGGGCGGTAATGAAACGGGTTATTTGCGCACGTTTCGCCGCGAATCGAAGACATTTTGTTTTGATCATAACGATCGTGGAAATTGTCCGCCTGGGGCGTGAACTTTGACTTCATTTTCTCCACTAATTTATTATCGACTGCGTTCGGAATAGTAATTTTATCAAATCGAGCGGACAATTTTAATGCATTTTTTTTATGTTTGAAGTTGAAAGTGAGTTTTCAATTAGGAATATTTACATGTTTTTACAGTGAAAAAATGGAATTTAATTTTGGTAGTGAAAGAAGCATGAATTTTTATTTAATGAAATATTTATTTAATGAAAGTGTTTTTGATAAGCTTTGGGATAGGTTCTATTAATATGTGTTATAAATAAAAATGTAATTAGTTGTGTTTCGTTCAATCAAGAGTAGAAGTATAAATTAGAAATATAAATTATGTTTTTACAAAAATATATTTTAATATACATTTTCGAAAATAACACTGATATCGTTATACGTTTTTTTTATAGATCTATGAAAAACAGCATAATTGTTTTTTATATAGGAAATATATAAAAAACAGCAGTGAGTATACATTTTAGTGAATTTATTTTCGTCAGTCTAGACATAAACATTTTCCGATTGTCAATGAAATATTTCTTTTACACTATTAATTTTAATTAAATACTATTTGATTGAACATCAAAATTAATTTTACCGAAAATATATTACACGAGAGTGATGATGTACTTCAAATTTTTAAAGTTTATTAGCAAACAAAAATAATATGGAATGAGTCGTATTGATCACTAAATAATTTTCCAAAAATAAACTTTTGAAGTAAAGGTTATTTCTATAATGCACACAAATTAATTTTTGTACACGAATGTTTTATTATACATTGAATTTTATTTTCGCGTACCAATACACTTGAAAAACTCAAAGCACATACAATAAAAAAATATTTTTATACGAAATACTCACTTGTTATCTAAGAAGAATTTCAGAATTCATTGATGTAATAATTAACGTAAATCATGACTAAATAAATATATATTCCATATATATTCAATAAATAAATTATAAATAAATAAAAAATTGGAATCGACTTGACCAAGCAGTCGTAAGCGTACGCGACTTGTGTCTCGCATGAATATGGGACGGTCCATGATTGCGGGATTCGACGACGCGGTATTCACGTCAAATGACTCGCAAGCCTTTGCCAGCGAAATAATTTGACCCGATATTAAGTAATTGGACTATTAAGTTATTGCACGGCACTTACCCGTCAGTCTGACGTTCGCAACAGAACTAACAACAACCTGCCTCGTCAAGCGGTGCATCGTTCGACACCTGTACCCCGGAAATTGATCGCTAAATTCAAGCTGGTGTACCAGAAGCTCGCCAGTCGGCAGCAAATGGAATTTCCCATCTGAAATCAAATAGAACGCGTATCAGTAATGCGTCGTCGCGTATTCCCAACACGTTCGCCGGTGGTCACGCCGAAATCATGGTTTTTCATTCCCGCACGTTTTCGCGCGCCCCGCTCCTCCGTTCGGGGCCGCATTATTATTAATAACTTCATTCGCGCAAATGAAG
This sequence comes from Aradophagus sp. ZL-2020, assembly GCA_022817685.1. Taxonomy (NCBI): domain Eukaryota; kingdom Metazoa; phylum Arthropoda; class Insecta; order Hymenoptera; family Scelionidae; genus Aradophagus; species Aradophagus sp. ZL-2020. The sequence continues at coordinate 5,739 of JABFOV010003651.1, forward strand.
CCGCGCGACTGGAATGGAGAAGGACGCGTCGTGCAGCTCGCATGTGCGCGGCGAAAATTCGACGGATTCGAATGTCGACGGATTTTATATCGGCACGGATGCCGACCGGGGTCGGCTGGCCTTGGATTTTTATTGAAAAAGTAGAAATACTTTTTTCTTTTTATTTTATCATACAATTTATGGCTGAATTGTTTGCAATGTTGGCAATTTGAAATGTCGAAGCGAAGTTGACTGAGTACAAGTTATAATTTCAAATGTCAGTGACATCATAAAAATACTACTTTCTTGTAGTTAAATATACCTTGGTTAAAAATGTTTAAATGTAATTACTTCAAATGAATAGTTCGTAATCGGAATTTTGATCGTGTGAAGTGCGAAGTGAAACTTGTTTCAAATAAGCGCAGTGTTGACAGATTCGTGAGAAAAGCCGTGAAAACTGACAACTGAGATGTTGTCAGTTTTGGTAATTTTTCCAACAAATCTGGCAACTTTGAATAAGCGAATATGTTATCATAACATTAACAAAGTATCATCAAAATTTGTAAACCAACATCCACCTCCAGCATGCAAATTTTTAACGTTCGAATTCATTGAAAACTGGCAACCTCGCGAGTTAGCAACTCATTTTCGCATCGAGCGCTCGAATACGTCAACGCAAGTGATGACTATTTAAAGAGCCGCGGGGATTTGAATGCAAATTGTTGCACGACAATTTATCATAGAAATAAAGCTCCTCTAATTGAAGCGAATGACTTGGAGTGCGTCAAGGATGCGTCTAAACCAATGTTCACAAGTTTGTTCAATGCGCCATTGAAAAAAGGACGAGGAATTCTCCTGCTTGACTCGACTTTCAACGACGACGAATATTTCAGTTCCGTATTCTCGATTTCCGTGGAAGAAAGGAAGAAAAAGAAGAAGAAAAGAATAGAGTAGAAAGAGAGGGAAGAAAAGCGGAAAGAACGAGAGCAAAGTGGCGAAAAAGGTCGGGGTCTAACAAAGGCTCGAGACGAAAAAAAAACAAAAAAAAAAAAAACGGGGGATACCAGTATCTCCGGCAGTTTGTTGCGTCGAAGCAGCGGTATTTCGGAAATGGATCGTGAGTATATCGGAGTGGAATTATGAAGATAATCTGGATGAAAAACAGGAAAAAAAAGGAGGAGGGGCGCAGCTACTCAGCAAAGTATTGACTCGACGTCGACGTTATAACGCGGACCTCGGCTCGGAGGTATTAGCTGTCGGTGCGAGTCATCTGTCGTGATGGTATTTCTCAAGACTGAAAATCAAAAAGCAATGTTTGCTCGGCGTGGAAATAAAGAATAATGGACCGCGCGGGCGACAAGAGCCGATCGTGTCGGAAGCTCTTCATTCGAGCTCCTCTTTATCGAGGCTGGAAATTGAATTTACATGGAGGAGACGTTTATACAACGGCGGTTCAAAGAGTCGCGAAAAATTGCCCGTCCATTTTTCGCGCGGCGGCCGCTCAATTTTGTTATTAATCGCGCGAGATGAAAATTGAAACGGTGCTTCATCGCGGCGCTCGCCGACGGAAGCGGAGTTCTTCTTCGATGAATTCCGAGCGGAGTTGTCGGGCTGAACTAATTTATGACGAGTGGCCGATGAGCAATTATTGGCGATCGATACATGATTTAAAATAATCGGCCGGGGGATTGTTCGAGGTGGAAGTTTGCGACGATTAGATATCGGGGAAGCGAGTCGCGATGGCGGTGAATTAAATTTCGATTGTTTCAAAAAAAAAAAAAAAATAAAAAAAAGAAAAAAAAATCGTATTCATCGACCGACCAAGTTTGCTGGTGATTTACGGAAGGTAACTTTTGAAAAAGTTATTGACCCGAAGTCGCGCGGGTTTGATATTTTTGCGGAATTTATGTTACCCGAAAGACATTGCGAGAAGTCGCGTCGTAATTCACGCTGGATGGTTTTCGTTCGAATTTTGACAAATGCTTGATACCGACTTTCGATTCGCCGATTCGTTTAATGCTCGACAAATTTGAGTTAAACGTTGCCGTGACGTCACGGCGCGGCGGCCTCGCCGCGATTCAGATGAAACGGTTTTATATTCTCGTCGGCTCTTTTTTCTCGTTATTTCAATTAGTTTCGTCAGCGGAATACCGTGTAACGGAATATATCTCGCGGCGTGCGAGGCCGGTTTTTTTGAATTTCGTTCCGCGAAACGGTATAATTGGCATGTCAAATTGAAGTATCGATTTTTCGGCAGTTATGAAGAGCCTTTTCGCGGAAAATTATCGTGGAATTCAGTTTCAATTTGTAATTAAAATTATCCGTTTAGAAATAGTACAGTAATGTAGGTAATTTCTGTTAATTAACACGTAACCCGACAATATGTATTTTTTTCGTCAAAAATGCGTACATGTGAAGTTTTCGACGTTGATTAGTAAACGAAAGTAAATACAAAAGTACAAATTATTATAAATAATATAATGCAATTATTACGAACAAACTTTATGGAGAAATTACTATTTGTTGACTCATTATGTTAAACCCAGCCGATCAATATAATTTCGTTCTTTGATGTAAAAAATTATACTGGATTTAATTTTGTATTGTTTATTAAATAATAGCGAAAACTTTAAGCACACGAACATTGTTTGTATTTATTAATTTCAATTGTTTCTAAAACCCTTCAGTCTATTTTCGCCGAGATACATAACAGAATTATTTACTTATGCTCCATACAGCATTTTCATAATGGTAACAATTTGTGTTATTACGTTGTTATCGGAGTGCTGTTATACGTGACTATTGTCATAATATTACATTTTCCACATGGGTATTAATACTTCGGTCCAATCTAATTCAGTTCAGCCGCATTAATTAATTAAAATTAATCATTGCGATGAATTAAATATATTTTTTGACATTGCTAAATTATTCCTCATAATTTGGCATTACGCATGTAAGTAGCTTACGATATGAAAACAAGACGCTGCAAGTATCATCTTATTTTCACGTCTTTCGATCTGAATAATGAAATTCAACTACAACATTTCTCCAGGCAATTGAACAACAACGGTCTTACACGACTTGGCCTTCTTTACTTAATTGCAGACTTCTTGAGATGCTTCAAAGTTTCTCAATATGTGCAATTATTTGTGGTTTAAATGTAAACGGTGAACTTTAGACAATATCGTAGAATCAAAGTTTTAAAAAAATACTGTAATGTTGAGAAAAAAAATTTCGTTGATTCAACCACATCTTCTAGTTAGCTTTGTTTTAAAGTTTGATTGGAAAATTTATTTCAACCAATATCAACCCTATTGTATGGTTGGTTTAACCAAACATTTGGTCGAATTGAAAAAATCAGCCAAATTTTGCAATCTAAATGAGTTTTATACTTCCTTTTTTAATATTTGTTCTTTAAATGATTATGAAAAAAAGTGAAGGACTAATAAAAAGAATTAATTTGTTTACTTACATATAATAAGAATATTTATGAAATTCACTGGATTAATTTTGTTTTATTCATTCGAAAATCGCAAGACCGCATTTCTTTCAATTCCCGACTGTTATTTACACTTCCGAAAATTGTTCCTTAGTTTGGAAAATTCAGCCGCTTAAGCAGCGCCGGGCCATTGTGAGTTCGCGGAATTCCGCCTCTGAAAGGCGATATTTGCTCCGAAGGACTTGTCACTGAAGCAAAATGACCACTGTATAAAGGCGCTATTGGAGCCCGATCCTTGAGATTGGATTGGCAGCAGTTTTAAAGATTTCTTTGGCTCCGACTTCTTCGGTTGCCTTTGCATTGACTAAAGCGGATTACGTCGGGGGTTCAGACGCTAAATGATGAAGGGATTGAACTTAGTACTTTTGAAAGTCCAATTCCACGTCTTTCAGCTTGGTTTCAAATTGTTGTCAAATTTTTATTTCATTGTCGGTATGAAATCGTGAAAAACTTGGGCTTATGACGTTGGCAATGGTCGTTAGCAGGGTCGCAATCAAAATGTTCGACCAAATATTCTTGAGGAAGTGGGGGTGAAAATGGAATATCGATTACTAGTAATGCAAGATCTAAAATTAACAACAAAATGTTCATAATTTGTTAAACAATTCGCTTTTTCGTGAAATAATAACTTTATCCTTATATTTGATCGTAAACTCTGATAATTTTAGTCACAATTTTATACATCGACAAAATTTTTTTTATTACTGGAATTGATCTGTGAACATTGCAAAAGCTGTACTGTTATATTCAAACGTTTATTAATCTACATTTGTTTACATTCCTTTCTATTTATTATTATTGGGAAAACATGATATTGCCTTGTCGTCAACGGTTATTAATGATTGCTTAGTAATAATAAATTAATTATTGATTAATAATCATATAATAATTTTTGTTATATATACATGCTATCGAAACTCCAATATTAATAAAAGTTGTATATTTTCTATATAAATTGAAAATAAGAAACGAAAATAAATAAAAGTATTTCAATAACGGTCAAGTCAATCAAACTTTTTCTTCGAATCAGGGTGTATAACAAGCGGGAAAAACGGGAAAAGCGGGAATTATGTGGGAATTTTTTTTCTGGCATGAATTTTTTTAAATTTTAGTTTTTTCATAATAAAAGCCACCTAATTTTTGATAATATCAATTTAAGTTCGGGCTCGTTTAGATTTGCACTAGGAAATTTATTCGTCGTCTGAAATAAGGTAGATTAAAAGGTAAGCTTGATTTGAAGAATTGTAACTGGAAATAAAGTTCGAACGAAATTTACTTTATTTATGTTATTCTCATTTTAATTCTAGTACGTTGAATTTCTTTATGTTATACGGGAAAACGGTGGGAATTATACGGGAAATCAATTATGAAAATGTGTTATACACCCTGTATATCGAATGTATAAAAAAGCGGATTTTAATTTCACTGCGCTTCAACGTCAAGCGAACACCGGGCGTCTTACATTCAGACGCTCGTCGCGCAACATTCGATCGGCAATAGCTGCCAACACTGCAAAATCGAGTGTTTCATTCTGAGACATTTATGGTGATTGAGACACTTTTGGTGTCTCAATTTATTCAGTTTGATGTCTCAAAAATGTCTCAAGATGAGACATTTGGATTTGTAGTGAACAGGCGGCAATAAATCGTCGTTGCGCTATAATTATAAATAGTGTTCAATTAATTTCCGATCGCAGTCGCGTGTTTTTAACGAAACTCGCAAGTGTTGTAACTTTCGCCGGCGATTGTTTGTCGCGGCAAAGTTATTTGCCTTGGACGGACAAGCCCGAGCAATAATATTTGCTTCTTTTTCTCCCCCATCGATGCCGGCAAAGTAATCGACTCGTGCGAACATTACGCCCCCCCCCCCCGTCTTCCGCACTCCCCCTTTCCGCCGAGTAAGACAATGCGGCGTGAAAATGAAATCAGATCGATGATGGAGAACACCCTCGAAACAAATTCGTCGAAGAGGCCATTATCCGACATCGAAGCGCGTGATACATTGTTACCGTGGCTCCTGTTCTTTTTCATAGATACATGAAAACCCATCACCATTCACTGGCGTGTAACCACGAACAATGGCCTCTTGGAGGGATTCCAAATCCCACATCTAATCTCTTTGCCAGATCGCGAACGTGCTCGCAGAAATATACCGTCCTCGGGAGGACAATCGGCACCGAGGTGTCACGCTTAGTCGGATCACGAGTGACCCGCGAGACCCTTTTTTTTATTACCCGGCTCTTTCTTTACCGTCTTCGGCATAATCAGCGGAAAGAACTGACCGGTTAGTGGTAATTGCACGGGGATAATGTTTTGTTGGCACAACAGATTTATACAAGGAATTGGGAGATCATTTTTTTTTGTTATAGTAAGTTTGGTTTACGACTGTTTGCATTTTTACTATAAGAAAAAAATCGTTTGTGTCAAAGTTTTTAACCGATTAAAGAAAACGGGATGGTATTCTTTTTTCATTTCAATATCTTTTTTCATTTCAATATTTTCTAAAGTGTGAATTCGAAAATTTTCGATAACGAAACCAACGACAATTAACGAATGATTTTTTCTACAAGTATTTAAAAAAAATTATTTAAAAAAGATTAAAAGGTTGAACAGATAGAAAAGGTTGAAAAACTGGTTTGAAAAAAATCAATTTTTTTTTCTTTTTACACGGGTTTCGTTTTTTAATTTTTTTCAATTGTTACTTTATATTATTTATTTATTTTTATTGCGCCAGTTTTATACGACAATTTTGTATTTTTTAATCATCTCTAAAGATTTTGAATTAGAAACGATTTTCCCCGTTTAGTTACCTTTACTCGCTCTATTTGTTTATATTTCCTGTATCTTTGCTCCCGAAATCCTAAATTTAGTCTTGCGTTACATGAGCACCGTATCTAATGATAACGGCCTGACTACTAAGAGCTAATGTCGTTGGCTTTAAGCGAGGCAGTTATGTGTATCTGGAGATTGTTGAAAAAAAAAAGATTAAACGCATCCGAATGAGTTTCAAAATGCTGTAATCACAGCATATGTGGAATTTATATTAAATTAATTGATATATACATTAATTTTAAATTATAAATATAATATAATATGCATTCAGTTTTCAAAATTAACAACTAAATATTTAAAATAGTAATGTTATATTGTCTTCTTTCTGTGTACTTCGAAGAAATTAAAATTTCTTGTGCAAAGGTATTTGAAAAATAATGAAAAATTCTTAACAAGAATTTTATAATTAAAATTTTTTTGTTATTGATTCAATGTGTTTAAAATTGTTTCTTCATGTTTATTCATTTTAGACAAGAATGCACTCTAATTAAGTGATTTGTATCAATGAATAAGATTCCTGTCAAGAAGTTAAGAAATTTTTGCAACGCAGAATTTCATTTACCAAAGCTCCTATTGAAACTTTTTTCCTACTTTCATTTTTATGTTGAATTTATTCTCGATTCTCATTCATTATAGACTGCGGTCGTTACAAATGACAATTCATTATTTAAATTAATTTTTCATCGATTTCGCACGACTTGCAAACTTGCTCCTTTGCCTCCCATTTCCATTGGTAATTACTTATTAATTAATCTTTGTCAGTTTTCTAAAATTAATGAATCAGTGTGTAAATATCATCTCGATGGATGAATATTCAATGACGAATCCGTCGTATCAGTCACTCCGTGTCGGAACTCTTAGATGTTTTTGACTTCTGAGAGAATTTCTTATTCCGTGACATTGCGTAGAATTAAAGTCCTTTGCATAATTCGAATCGAGTGATAGTTCCGACGAGACTTGTCGTGCATTATTTAAAATTCCCGCGTAGCCGTCAAAGTGGTTAATAATTTATTAAAGATTAAAATCGCGTCGTTAATCACAAAAGAATATAAAATCATTTTCCATTCAATATGCAGTTTTTTGTTTACATTTTGAAACTTGAATAACGAACATTTAAAATCCTTCCACATGGAAAAAAATGAATGACGATTTTTTTTCTTATTACACACGTTTTCTATTGTCAAATATTAAAAATAGTAAACGTCAAACTAATTTACGAAACGTTAAAAGTAGATTATTTTTTGGTGGTTTTTGATAATGTTTTTGAATATGTAGACATTTCTCAACGTAAAAGGGATGCAATAAAAAAATAGTGCCGCGTTTTCTCTTTTTACGCTGCCTTTGAATATTTCAAGAGCAAAGAAACTTGGCCTAATTGCACTATAGGAAATTTTTTAAATAAAAACTTCAATTTATAACAGTTTTTACTCAACGAGCCCTCGAGGATTTCAGTTAAGTTTGTTTTCATTTGACGAAAGTCAAATGTAATTTAAGAATTACGGTTTGAAATCGCACGAAACTCACTGCAAAGGCCATTCGAATCGATTAACTTTGAATTTGTCTTACAGATTAACTTTAATTTTAAATGCAACTACGCAGTACAAGAAACGCTTAGGACTGATATTTTATTCAGCCACGTGTATTTAAATTCCGCTAAATCGGATTCCATTCATGGCAACATTGATTTTCCGTTTCCACGAGTGGGTATATTCTACGGGTAGATTTTCAACCGAAAATAAAGGAACACATTTTTGTTTCTTTTTTGCGTAGCTCTAATTTATTCGGAATATCAATGTAAAACAGGTTCCGCGGAATGAGTTCACTGGGAAAATGTTCAATGTTTAATGCAAACTTTTTGTTTATGCACATTGTCTTGTGTTTCGAATTTAATGTATTCTTAATAAATAAGTTACATTCTAACTTATCAAGCAAATTTGTAAATAAATGAAGAATAATGATACTAACATTGTTTGCGACTTGATCAATTTTTCGAATAAAACGAAAGTTTGCAACGTTTTATTAAAATCAATTTTTGCACAATTTTTGCACAAAATGAAAGGAAATGGTAAAATAAAGTGAAGTGTAAAATGAAAATGCACACTTTTTCTTTGATAAATAATGGAAAACATCAAACGTTTACAAAATTTTTCGTGAAATTGAATACTATATCTTTATTACTATCATAATTATCGCTAAAAATTTAATATCATTTAACGAACGGTCCCGTAAACTGACTACCTTGCGTCTCAACAAAACCCCCCTAAGCAATTCAGAAAATCATCGCGCTAATCAGGAAAGTGTTCAAATATCATCAACGCCATCACGGCTCGGGAACCGACGTTCAAACAACGGCCTGATAGAGTCGTAACGAAATTTTATGCGGCGCGAAATTATGAATCGCAATCAGCGAACGGCGTCTTGGCGAGGTCTTAAAATTGTCCTCCCGAAACAACAAGAGTCGATAATTTGCTCGAGTAATACTCTCTCCCCTACCACTTTTCACGAAAACTCGGCTGGCTGCAATTAAACGCGCGTGGAATTTTGAATATGAATAAAGTGTATCAATTACAAGCACTCGGCTGAAGATGTCGGCTGAAATGAAATCATCGCGTCTACGCGAAACGTTTCGCGCGGCGACACTTGTAGTCGCCCGGTTGTTATATTGTGGATATTAAATTGCAGCCCCTGGCAACGGCGCCTCTCGCGCTGGATATTAATATATTCGAGGCCGGGCTGCTAAGTAGTAGTGAACGGTACGACGTTAAAGCGGCCACGCGAACACCACGCAAGACGCGATCCTTCGTCTCACCTCGCAATGCAAATGCCGCTGGCGCGACCGCGCATGTGGCGCCACCGATCATTCCCCGGGGCGGTGTTCGGCTCCCCGCCGATTGTTCGGCTTTTGGCGCCAGCGGCGCCGAAAAGTCTGCTCCCCGCAACCCCCGAGGACTTTCATTATCGGGCCGCGGATTTCGCGCAGACGACGGTTGTGAGTTATAGAGCCGGCAAGCTTGTTGCTAAGTGCGCGGAAAATTCAAACGCGGCCGTTTTCGAGGCGAAATTAAACGCGGCGCAAGACGGGCCGGAATCTCGGAGGTTCGAGTTTCGAATTCGTTCGCGGGAGACGGCTGTTTTTGCAATTTTACTTTATGCTGTATTCGGGTGGATGAGGAAAATGATTCTTCTCTTTTCAAAAGGTTACATCGCGTGGTTATTTCCGCGTGGAATACTTCAAACTCACACTTTTCAAAACTTTTTAAATTTATAGAGTTGAAGTTTCCAACGTTTATTAATAAACGAAAATTAGTTATGTATAATTTAGTTACTTGTATTGTAATCAGAAATGGTAAAATTATATCTTCAAACGTTGAAATATTCTATGTGCCTGAAGTTCGTCATGTGGCAAATTGCCATACGTTTTTACCTTAGAAAATTTTCTATGTTCAAAAATTGAAATCGACTAAATCGACGAATACAACAACGAACACAGTGAAAAGTATAAATTGTAAACACAAAAAATTGTCGATTTGAATTTTTGAACTTGGAAAATTTTCTAAGTCTAATATATGTGGCGATTCGCCACGTGGCAAACCTCAAGCTCATAAATATTCTAGCTTATTCTTGTAAAATATACAATCTGTTCTTGTAAAATGTACAATCAAAGAATGTTATTATTTTTATAAAGAAAAGTATATCAGGTTTTATTTTCGTTTACTAATAAACGTTGGAAACTTCAAGAA
>JABFOV010003652.1:0-15783 GCA_022817685.1 Aradophagus sp. ZL-2020
CGTTTATACATACTCCGAATTATTATTCATATATTTTCATCCGAATCCCCTGTACTGGGTCAATTTTATTTCAACCTCCCTCCATATCGGCTTCCCTTTGTTTTTAACTCAATATCACTGGGCGAAACGAAAATACGCGCGAGCTAAGTGATTCGAGTGAAAATGTTTTTTTAACCATCATCTGGTGCAGTTGTATGCATTTGAATATTTCCCTTGAATCAAATCGGCCACGTTGAACGTAACTTGGAGACAATCTTTCGACCGAGAAGTTTAAGCAGATTTATTGTTATTTTTACGTAACAATGCGGGGTATTATAATTGTAAAACGTACAATTTTTCCAAAAATGTTACTCGAAATTGAAGACTGTTAGACGGTTGAAGTATAATATACGTCTAATTAACTCGCGCAAATTAAATAGTACTCTTATTCAGGAAGTCGACCGCTCGCCAAATTTACCCGCAATTAATGGCACGCCGAGACTAATTTTTAAATTTCAAGCGGCCTAGCTTTACTTTCACGTGCGGCAGAAACGGGCGAAGGCATAAATGAAAAACAAATTCCAATTGCAGCCGAGCCAAAATTGCGGCACGGCGTTTACGAATTCGCTGTCGCCGTAAAAACGACTAATTCAATTATGCGGTGGTAAAACATTTTCCTTGTTTTCTTTTCTCGTACATTACGTCCGACAAAAACGGCAACAAAACGCCGACGGCAAAAAGGCCAACAAAACTTGGCCCACGAATCATTTCACATTCGAGTTGCATCGACGAACGTCTCGTGGCATAATGCACGATTAGCAAAACAGAAAAAAATAAAACTGATAATCAGCTTAAAACAACGTTCTAATCAATTGAAACGCCAATCCATCACATTTGTCGTATTGAAAAAGTATCAACGACAAAGTATTCTTGAGCGAAGAAAAATAATTCTCGACGAAAAACTTCTGTCTTTGCTCTGAGATCTTCTTCCAACAAAAAATTTCACTCAACTCAAAACGTTGTGATACGACTTTTCACGTGGAGAACCGCGCGTTGTTTCAAGTTGATTTTTGTTCCCGCCCAAATTGACGAGCAAAAGATTTCAACAGCGCCGTGTTAACGGTAGCGCGAGCTTCGCAGGCCATCGTACTGACACAAGTATGTACTTACTATATATTGCGACATGTAATTAATTTCTTTGACTTTTGACGATACTAGCTATGGTATAATTGTGTGTATTGTATTATAGGAAAGCAACACAGCAGATCCTATAGTAGTCGGCTATTGTTCCGGATCACGTGCATTCAGATTCAAATGCCGGGGCCGCGCAAGCATCGATAATGCAACTTGGCCGCGGACGGCATCGGCGACGCTCGGTGGCAAAGGTCGACCCCGACGACCGGCGCTCTTATTTGGAACTGAACGCACGTGACTGGACCCCAGGTGTTGAGCCCTGTGCGGAAACCAAATCAAGTCGACACTGTCACTTGGGACGTGACTCGCGCGATTCCTCCCCCCCCCCCCCTTCACCCCTCTCGTAAACCCACTATACGTTGCGAGAGAGACTATTACTTCCAACGCGGTTGGATGGTTGGTTGGTTAGTTGTCTTCCCGAATCTCGTCCTCGAATCGTAGTCGCACGTACCACTCTTCTTTCGCCATTAATACTTAGATGCCATGACTTTTTCCCGTTTCTTCTTCTCCCTTATTTTCTTCTTTATTCTTTCATTTCTCTTTTCTTTTAAACGCCATGACTCGTTCCCCTTTCTTCTTCTCATTTCCTTTTTTCTTCTTTCATTTAGTTATTTCTTTTTCTTTATTTTTTTCATTATAAACCATGTTGTTCATAGTTCCGAGCTACGAGCACTTGTCCATCGAACAAACAAATTGTAGCCGAACAGATGGACGCGTAAACTTGGGAAGACAAATGACGATCGTTTCATCGACGCGTGATTTGTTTCGTTTCGTTCGTCACGTTAAGATTTATTTCCGCCGTTCCATCATTAACTGCAGTTACGGTTGTCACGGTCATGACTCTTCCTTAACCGAGACTCGAACTGCATCTTTTTCAGCGGAGGCACAAAATTTTCATTACAAAAATGCCGCCGTACACGAGTGTCGGACGTAAATAATGCAAAAACCATCGAGGCTCGGGTAAACGGCTGGAATCGCGATACAAGTGGGTGCAAAATAAAAAAAAGGGAATGCATATGTGTGTGCGCGAGTGTGTGCTTCTTTTGTGTGTGTGTGTGTGTGTGAGTGAGTGTTTGATTGGTTTGTATTGTAGGCCAACTGCTTCTGAAGTATTATATTTACGTTATAATTGGAAATAATATTAATAATTATTATTGCAGTCATTTTATGCATATTAGTATACTGCATCAGAAAAAAAAATAAAAAATAAAATAAATAATTAATAATAATGATAAATTGTCCTGATATAGTCAATGTAATATTGAATAACGTGCATTATTGCGTGAATTGAAATCAAAATAAGAAAAATTGACCGTATCAACAATAATAAGTGAGCAAATGAAACTCATGTCCACATCACTATATGAATCATCAAACTATGTGCGAAACAGATGTGCACATAACATTATTTTAACGATGCTCAACCACGCAGACGAGCAAATTTCACATGAAAGACAATTTCAAAAAGCGGCGGCGTAGATCAGAAAAGCCCTAATGCATATCACTGCGTGCGAAAGGAATAATTAGCAAGTGACCTTCACTGCGCAGTTGCCAATAGATGAATTGTTAACAAATAAAAACCGTTTGATAGGTATTCCGAACAACGCATCAGTACGTTTTATGTCGTTCACTGCAGCATTAAATATATAAATCAAATCGAATATATTAATATATATAAGCCAACCTGATTTCCTTAGGTGAAAAAGAATAGTTTTGAAAACTTTGGAATGAAAAATGAATTTAATGCGAGCTAATGTATAATATCAATGTCAATATTCTATTTGTCCTATTGAGCAACATGTAGGAATATATTAGACTCAAAATTGTTACAAGCAAGCTAACATTTCATCTTTACCTTTCGTGTTAAAATGAATTAACAGTGAATTAAAGTGAATGATTTGCTTTATAGAGAAACGTCTCAAAACTACTTGAATGATAAGTTTTAAAGAAATGAGTAGCTCAAAATTACTAAACTTCTATATTTATGTAGTTTGTAAGAAAGTATTTTTTCAGTGTAGTCAATTAATTTAACGTAGTTTTCTTGTCTATTATACGTTTATTTTTGTTATTAGATGCTTTCGCAACGGTTTGAATCTTAGAATTTCTTATACCGTAGTAATAGTTGATCTAGGAAAGAATAAAGCTTTTTTGCATTACGAAAAACAAAATGTCGAAATCTTCCATATTTAAAGCTACGAAATACTGTAGATATCCTAGAACTATCCCACATAATTACAAAAATTATGTTCAAGTATTTTAGAGTAGGGTTGAATTTGGAATTAAACCTCCGTTTTTGCAACGTTGATTTTTAATCTCTTTTTCCTAATGCAATTTGAAATAACAACTTACTTAAAACATATTTCAACAAAATTTGCTTGCGTCGATCAAAAAAACACTACCTTTAAAGATGTCTGATTGAGATATCCATACAACAGTGAATCCAAGATATTATGATCTCCAAAGTATGCAAACCTTTAAAAAGAACTAGTCGAAGTGAAATCGGTCAATAATAATTTAACAGTTTAGGAATTTGTAATTTGTGAGTTAAAACTATTCTTCATTTTTTCCGACGATTCGCAAAATAACTGTCAAGTAAAGACCAGATCATCGATAACCAGCTTGAGCTATGTGTGCGATCTATCGATAGAGGCCATGCTGAGTCACAAAATTTATCAGGACATTCGTTTCCTGATTTATCCCTTTTCCTTCGTTATCTAAGCTGGACTACTGATGGATGATGTTTTAAAGAGCATTGAAAAAATTTGCTTGAAAACCCGTATTCGAGGGATGATGGACGAACTTTAACAGTTTCTTTCTGTCGCTTACTTCAAAATCATCAGACTGACTTGCGCAAGTGATGGTCGCATGAAAAAAAAAAAAAAAAAAAAAATCAGGATAATCGCCGTTTTGTAAAGCTAAAATTACCGAAATTGTGAACAGAATTGCGAACGATTCTCAAATTACTAAAATTATTAGCTTCAACTACTATGTTTATATTCATTTGCAAAATATAAATGAGACAATCAAATATAACATGAGTTTAATGGATATTAAAATTTATAAATATAAAAAAGAAATGACAGTTCGTGTATGGCTGAATGACGGTCTCATTACGACAAATCGAAATCTGATTCGCGCAACAATGAAAAAAAATCAAATTCCCGATAAAATAATTAATTATTTTGATTTTCTATCTATTCTATTCAATTTTGTGTTTGCCCATAGTCATAGCAGTATTAGACGAGCAAAAATTGACGACGAAAGTATTGGTCGCGCATACGTTTGTAGTGGTGTCCGATATTTTGTCCAAAAGTAGAGCTCAAGCGTGAGAAATAATTAACCAAACAATTTGTCGTCCAACCTTCACCCCGAGTATTCGTAAACAGAAACCGACCCTAATTACGTTACTAAGGCCGTGAAAGTCGGTCGTTATGTTATTGTCAGTGTATGCACTGCGCTTCTTGTCATCATACTGTGTGTATGCATATGTACATTGTGGATACTCGACCACGCCAGACTATCTCGATGCTTCATTTTTCAACATCTTAGTTTAAAACGCGATTGAATTATACGCGACCGTTCGTCATCGCGCGTGGTTATTGATTATCTAAAATTATTGGGCGTTAATAAAGAACGAGTAGTAACGTGTTTATTTTAAAGCCACGAGCGGATCAATTGCGAGACCGACGAATAAATAAGAACGGCTTTGCGAAATTTTTAATGGGCCGCACTTTTAAAATAATGATTTCACATTTATTAAAGCCTTGAATCAACATTTTTAGATTCATAAAGGTTAATTTTCAAGATTACTGCTCGCGCTGTTTTAACATTCACGCTACGAAGATCAAAACGGATTTTTTTCACTAGCTAAGTTGCTGGAAAATGAAATTCCGAAACACGGAAAGTGTGTATTTCATAAGCAATAAATATTTCATGATGCTTAATTGCCTTGTCGCTTTGCACGCTTTTGAATGCTTCGTTCATAATCGAATAATGTACTTCCATCTTTTTTCTATTTTTTCTTTTTTTTTTACGTTGTTAATGAAAAAATATTGCCGGAGAGATTCCGCAATAATTACAGCACTTCTAATTTTGCGTACGGACGGATATGGAACGAAAAATGTTTACAACTATACGTTAACGGAGCGGAAAATTAATAATTATTAAAAAAAAAATTTAAGAGCGCAAAGCGTTTGGGATTCTTGTTTGTTTGAATAGTTAACAAATGAGTAATTAGGCAACGTGGAAATTAAATAATGCAATTAATAACTTTCCCCTCGAATATTGAAATTGATACAACTGGAAGTACTTTGTTTTCATAAAAATTGCTTTATTGAAACAAATTGCCCAGTTTGTTATTACAATAGACTGATAAAAACACCGGTCTTGTTGACCCACTGGAATGACAGCATTAAACCAAAGAATCTTACGAATTCGACAAAAACATTTGTCTATTGTATTTTAAACTTTATTTTATGTTGTTACGTTCAATAAAAACACAGACGAAATAAGTTGATAATTTTCGCAAATATATAGGTGATTCGCAGCAATTGCTCAACCATACGTCTTGATTTCGGCTGCGCAGCTTGAACGGCATCGAGATATTTCGAAAAATGTGAACAACGCTCGGGCGATCGATCGCGAGGAGTGTTTCGAAAATAAGACGCTGTTTTTGGTGAAACACAATGGAGCTGCAGTGCGGCTGGATTGGCGCCAAAAGGCAACATCTGAAAAGCGGCGGTCATAGCCGCGCGGAAGAATTATCGCGCGGACCTGCTGCCGGTAAACAGGCCGCCATGAGAACCCTCGACTCGGCCGCTCCTTCCCATGACCGGGATACGTTTTTACGACCTCCTCCCGCCACACTTTATGCGTCGGCGGTAATGCACCGAGCACTCGAGACGTATGCGCATTCACGAGGCCTGCCGCGCGTTCCTATTGAAATCGACGTTCGCGCGAGCCATCGACCCGCCGCCGCGACGATTTTCGCGTCCAAGGGAAAACGAAACCGAAGACCGATAACGTCACGTTTCAAGCCCAATGCATTGCCTTTTATTTCTTCGACCTCTCCGACTTCGGGTTACGCTCGATAGACGTCAATCTTTTCTCGACGAAAGAACTCTTCTATAACGTTTCTCTATAAATCTCTGTGTACCTCTGTTAATGTTCACATATATTTTGCAACCGTCTACGAGTATTTATATAATTTCAAAAGTCTACACGTTTGCGAAGAAAAGCTCTTTATCGCAGAACATTGAAAAATGTGTATTTTAATGTTTAATCGTGTTTTAAAATGTAGAAAAAGTTCAGAGAATTTTATCACGGTGGCCAACATTTTTAATGAATCAAAGTTACACTTGTATTTGGCCGAAGGTTTGAATAATCAAGTCTAAAGATTTTATTTGCCAAACAATTATTAATTTTATCTGATAGTAATTAAAATATTTCCGAAACAACATTTAATCGAATTGAAAAGATTCTGAAAAATTTATAAAATTTTCAAGTTTTCGAGATTCGTCCAAGGTTTGTTCGTGTCCAGAAATGCATAAAGAAACTTTTTTCGCCTGGATATCTCGACGTTTTATAAAATTCGGTTGACTCAACGAAATCTTTTTCTCAGTGTATCAAAATGTCATATCGGTAAGTCATTACCTGCACGTTGACGATATAAACGACTGATTAATCGGGACTCGAACAGTTCGCGCATTATCGCGTGTCTTGCTTTGAATTAGATTTTGATGACGCGACAAGCGGAAGCGAACAGCGCCATATGTGTCGGCCGAAATTAACGCCGCTCGGTCGGCCGTTCCTCCCTGCGGCTGTCAGCGACTCGCGCCGCGGAACAAAGCTTTGCCTTTCTCTCAGTCACCGACAGGAAGCTAGATTTTTCTACCATATAATCATTAAAGCGGGTTTCGAGTTTGCGAGTTAATCGTCCTGCCAGATATTCGATACGAGCCGCGCTCGTCGTCCGACACAAAGGCACTCCCGCTTCCAGACACAGACGACTTTCTATATCCTTAAGGCACGGCCGCGACGCGCGATTAAGCACCGCGACAATAAAACGACGTTTTTCGACTATTAAAGGAAAACACTCTGGCAAATAATTCACTCGCGTTGAAAAACATGCAGCTTTCAAGAACGATCGATATTAATCTCGAACGAGTATTAAAGTTACAAATTCCGCTTAAATTGGTGAAAAATTAATAACAAAAAAGTAAAATTTTGTTTTCAATCAATTAAAACCATTACAAATGCCGTAAACTTTGATTGAATATTTTTGTAAAGTTACTTAGAATAATCCTTTTTTTTTTTTTTTTTTTGGTATCTCATCGGTAAAGGCACACTGAGAAAGATACACTTTTTATTGGAAGAAGAATGTCTTTTCTTTGCGATCCTCTTCAATCAAAGTGCACTCTTAGTAAAAATCATTCGAACCAAGAAAGGAAATATGCTACTATCAAGAAACCATCCCAAGATTTTCATTTGTTTCGCTTTTATTTCAATTCAGAATCAAGAAAATACGCTGGCATTGAAAAAAGAAAAAGCAACTTTAAGATTGTTTTTTCAAATGGATAAGAAATCTTGACTCGAGAGTAAATCCTTTTAAATCAAAAGTATGTCACAAAAAGAAAAGATTCTGTTTAGAGATCAGTCAAAATAAAAAGTTTTGATTCAAAGAGATATTTCTGAGAGTACAAGTTTCTCAGCAGTACTTGAAGCACATTAACACTTCATTAGGCGCGTTATTTTTTCGATCTTTTTTTCATCGCGGTGAATGACACGCGAGTTCCTCTTTGGCGCCAGACAGGCGTCACGCGTCTAAGGGTTAATGGATTGGAGTCATCGATACCGCCCGGTTGATCGCTTTAAATACAGCCGGTTAAAATAAGTTTCGCTTACTTAAGCTGCTGAGCTCGTGAAAGCGGAGTTTACGTTTCGGAAGAGAAAATGATTGGGGGCTGGGAAATATTAATCACGGGCGAAGCGCTCGTTGTCCTTTTCTTGCAATTAATGAATCGTGTAGCGTCGTTTCAATTCGAACGCGTAACAACTATTGCTGTTTCGCTGGCTCGCACGCTTGGGAAAATCGCTCGGAACGGACGAAAAAAGGATCTGCTCTACATTGCACGAATGATTCTGGTCATGGTAGGAAGAAACGTTTCACATTAGTTTCGGTGAATCGACATTTTTCGATATATCTCGAAATAACTTGACTAAAACTACAATCTTGATAAAAAGTGTTGAGCTGTAAGACGTGACATTTCAATAATAAATATCGACGAGTGAAATCGGGGAATCAATAACGTTCAACTGATGTGTTTATTGACAACACGCGGTCTATATAATATTCACTTGAAATAAAAGATGAAGTGATGCAATTAAAAAAAAAAGTATGATGAATTTAATGATGATGATGATAACGTTGATGGTAATAATAATGATAATAAAAATTATCAGATTTAATACTGCAAAATTATGTATTAAAAATTCAAATAATTGAAAAATTAAAATGATTAATATTGTTACGTAATAAACATACTCTCTATTTATGAGCAAAAGTTTTTCCAGTAAAATGCACCTTTTTGTTAAATTAACATTCAATTCATTAATTTTGTATCTAATGCAGTGAATTGCAATTAGATGTTTGACATTTCTGATTCTTATTTATAATAGGACACAAATTGGCTACATGATACTATTATTGATAATGCCTATTCATCAATGATTAGTCATATCTATGATTAAACACATCAAGTTATGTTTATTGACGCGCAAAAGTTATTGACTGTCTGCGTTCGAGCTTTTCAAACAACCGAACAATGTCGAAAACATATGCATTGAATAAAAATTATACGATCGCTTGGCAACTTAACAGGTCAAACAACTTTTGCGCGCATTTTTGATTTGAATAATAATTCGTCCTATTTTTTATGCTTGAGAAAATTGTACGACCTATTGACTTGAAAATATAATCATGCGACATAGGGGAAAATTCGAGAGCTCATTAAAATTAAAATTTTATTCCTAACTTGCAATGAATATTTCAAACAATTTTTTTTTTTTTTACTTAGATTATTGTTAAAAACGATGAGTCATGTTAAACTTCATTTTACATAAAAAAAAGCATTTGGGATTCGCTAGAACGCAAAGTTCGGAAAGTCAATCACATGTATCGAGAATAAATAAGCGGTGTAAGTTATCTATGTGCACGCCTGTGTGTGCGCTTATGTACATACTTGCGCATATATTATATGCACACACATACACATGTATATTTACGTTTGCAAGCATGCCGCATGAATATTTCGTCGGGCTCAACATATTCCGTACTTTCCTTTTACCAAATCCCAAGCCTCCTTACCCTTGTAAGATTTCAATCTTACGCCACGATAGATTACCCAAATACTCCATTAAAAACAATTGTTTTCTCCGCGGATTTAATTTCTTACAACCAAACTTTGCCAATCAATAGCACTTTTCTTTATTATCCTAATCTTATTTCACCGTCCTGGAATATTGTACAATCCTTGCAATAACGAATAATGAATAGCGTTCATGATATCGTACATTCGTACAATAATTGATAGAAATTTTAAATAAGTAAAATCACAATTGTTAAAATTGATTCTAATAACGTTATGACATTTGAAAAAAAAAATCGTTACAGTTTACGCTTGGAATCATATTTTTGCAAATTCAATAATTATACGAATACGAAAACTGAACGTTAGATACGATCCTTGTAAGTACTTGTCGTGTGAAGTATTTGGCAACGTATATTACATTTTGTGCTTTATGATGTCAGCTAAAACAAGCAAGATACATTCTTATCTGTACGTATCAAATAAAAAAGAATTCATACGACAATTCTGAAAAATTGTGTAACGTTTAACTAGTGGCTTCATCCACGTGTTGAACACAATACTTTTCACAACTTGTGACAGTGTAGAAAAGTGAACTTTTCTACACAAGTGTGGAAATATGGTCGTAAGTTGTGAACATGTGTTTATTGGCAATCACAGCACCACAATTCATAAATTAAATTGTATTACCAATCGAACGTTGAAAATAAACATAAAAATGATTTCTAACAACGTCCCCAACTCAATTTCAATTGAAAATGTTATCATGCATCTTTAAAAATGATTTTATAAAGGATATAATCATTATCGAGTGAATTTTAAATTTAATTAAAAATTAATGTTCGCTTATGAAGAACAATCATATCTTTTTTATGGGTGTTCGTATAAATTTACTCCAATGTCAGTTTGAAATTGGAAACCGAACTTTTAAATTTGCAAGTAAATATATACTTACGAATAATAATAACTGAATTTTATTAGTAACTAAATTACCAACGAAAAGAAAATAATACAACCAACATTTTTTAATTCATTTCACAAATAGATAACTTTTTAATAAAATACAATTTCGTTTTAAAACTTGGACATTTAAAAAGCTGCTGATACTTCATTTATCAAAGCTGTTTAAATGTAACAGTATGATTGTGGTGAATAAACGAAAAATAAATAAATAAATAAATAAAGTCTTTGATTTTGATCCCTTATTTTTCGATTTAGGACTTCACGCTGGATTTTTACTTCCGACAATTTTGGACGGATCCAAGACTTGCTTTCAAGAAACGACCAGGTGTTGAGACACTGAGCGTGGGCTCTGAATTTATAAAAAATATATGGGTTCCGGACACGTTCTTCGTCAATGAAAAGCAGTCGTATTTTCATATCGCTACCACCAGCAACGAGTTCATACGAATACATCATTCGGGTAGCATTACAAGAAGTATACGGTAAGATTGTGTGCGGAATAATTTAGGCATATTACTGGCAGTTTATATTCGGGAGCGAATCACCTAGTAAATTTATCTCGCTGCATTAATAACTGAACAAAGTCAATGCTAATTGTTCATCTATCGAACGTAACGTATTTATAACGTGAATTATAACTAATTCAAAAATTACTATTTAGTTTTAGCAATCTTTACCGTGATAGTCATTCGTGGTTGCATCGTGTTCAATTTCTCATCTCAATCTACTTTTTAACTTCATTTTATTGAGTTTAAAAACTGCATCTTCTGTTCGAAGTAAATTTTATCGACTTTTCTATCAAAAGGATTTCTCTTATTCAAATTTCGCGACTTTCGCTTATTCTACTTCCATAAAATATGCTATGGCTCGCTGTTGTCATCGATTTTCATTTAACTGCGTTTATTTTTACATTTCCAATGATTCTAAGGTGGCATTTAATGAAGCTTGATAAATGTCTTCCGCGAAAAGCGCTCTTCCAATCGACAATGCCGCGCTCGAAAAACAGCTCTTATTTCTGAATTATTCCACCAGGTTTCGCTCGTACGATTTCTTTCATGAAAATTATACGATTGAAATTATAAATTTCGTCAAGAAAGCGTGAGTGTATATTGCAGATTAAAAAAAATGATAACTCATTGTGTCTGAAAATATGTGTCTTGCATATGTTGTAAACTTTGATGTTAACGAATTTCGGAAATCGATTAAGAGTAACAATACAATCTTAGCTGCAATAAAATTCTAAGCGAGCGGCATGCATTGTTTAACGATGGTGCAGATTTTGACCCGATGCAACCTAATCATGCGAATGAGCCGATAGGATCTCCGACGCGTAATCCGAGGCTTTCGGCAGAAATAATTACTGCGATCCATTACACGCTGATACCCGTGTGGTGTGATATCAAATCATTAAATCTGCGGCGCGCAGACATCGCCGATAAAATGCAGAGCGGAATTCTTTTCGGTCATTACAATACCGCCATGAACTCGGTATTAATTAAATTCACTTTTCATACGTATTTTTATGACGATCGACAAATTGTGTAATAAAGTATTGAGCCGATCAATTTTCAATATCAATTTTACCTCAAACTAATGGATATAATGTAATTAATTTGTTACGGATTTAATAAACGGAAAATTAATTTGATACGAAATTTAAATCTATTGCAAATTTATGGTCGGGATGAAAGAATAAAAATCGCAATGATAATATTATTGCACATTGGTTGAACGCCACGTTCAGAACGTTTCGCGAAAACTGGAAAAAAACGAATATTAAAAAGGTGTGACGAAAAAGCATAAAAGACCAAAAACCTTGATACGATTTTACGCGGGGCAAAATATTCTGATACACCAATCGCCATTGTTATTGCATCAACGGCAACGTTTGGTTAAGTAAACATCACTTGTTTCTATACTTTTTACTCCGCTTACCAAGTGTTATTATGACAGAACTATTTTTCTCCGCGTGTGTTGTTCAATTTGATAAAAATGTAAAATAAAACAATCTTTATCGCGCATTACCCATCAGTCATTCAGACGTGGCGTTCAAACACTTTGCAGATGAAATCCAGCTGACTTTTTCACTCGGGATGAAACGAGTCATTCAAGATGTCTGTATTATATTGACGAATGTTCTCAAAAATTGTTTGTTAATATAAACTATACGGCAATGACTTTTCAATTTCCTTTTTTCAGTCTAACTATCACGGCATCGTGTCCTATGAACTTGCAGTATTTTCCGATGGACCGTCAACTTTGTCACATCGAGATCGAAAGCTGTAAGTGGTACATATAAGATAAAGTCAGACTCGCCATATACGCGTCATCAATATACTCCACTAACTTGACAAACCGTGCTTTCAACCATGGCTTTTCCGACTCGAATACAAAATTTGGATTTTCTTTTAATCTCGCAAATAAATAATACATAAATTTTAACATTGAAAAAAAGATAGAAAAAAGAAATTACAATTAATTATAGTTCATTAACTTCCTAAATCCGTTTCTATTGAAAACATATATAATCGTTACATAGAATATTTACCAGGGAAACATCAACGACCAGCTTTTATATCCTTGTCAACATGACAACTCCTTTTCTGAAAATCAATGTATTTTACCTTCCCTTATCCAATAAAATCGTAGTAAAAATTAGAAAGGAATAGTGTTAACAGTGGAAAGTATTTACAAAAAAAGGTACCATCGTGTTTAAAAAAAAACTTCATCCCTAGTTATTTAAGTTTCAAAATAATCTCTAGCACTATTTTACCTTTTTTTGGTAAATACCTAGCAAAGATAAATAGTCTCTTCTAATTTTTTACTACTGTACTTCTCATAATATAAATAATACCATTTGAGCACAAAGTGCAGCCAAAAGCACCTAACAAGCTTTTCGTAATCACGAGATATCACTTGTCACCGTTTTGCGATATCACGATGCAATATTGACAATATTGAACAAATAACCGATTATATTTAAATCAGTTTCACCTTTAAAGTAGTTACCTCAAAATCGTACTATAATTGGTTTTCGATAATTTAATATTAATTGACACTGAAGGAGATAAATTTTTCACAAATTATTGAATTATTCAGTTTGACGTCAATTAATTTGTTTGCCTCTTGCGATTGCTTTTTTTTTTCTTTTCATCCTTAAAGTACTCTTGTAAATATTTCGTGTTAATCAAAAACACATGAAACGTAGTGAGAACTGTTGTAACTTTTGGAAATTATTAATGTTATTGTAAATTTTTAATGAAATATGACAAGAATTTAAATGTACGTTTTAAGTCACATACGAGAAGGAAACACCTCCCTCTGTTGTTTCGAGTGTTTATTCAACCAAAGAGTCTCGCCTTGGTAGACACTAGGGAACAAGCTGACTTGTATTCCAATGTGTTGACCATCGGCTGCTGGCTGACCACCAACTCTTTTATGCCGAAAACATTTCTGACGATTAAAATGATAGCCAAAAGTTAAGCGAAGGTAAACAAGGTGATCGATCCAAGTCAATCGACAAAGAATGAAATTTTATCCAAATAAATTTAATTAAATGAAATGGATCAAAACTGTGAAATAATTGCCGCAATAGTTATTATTATTAAATGCAAATCAAACACTGACATATTAATTACATCTTTGTTAGCAAAATTACCAATTGACGCTATTAATTGTACCACTTCTGCAAATTAATTAAATGCGGTGAAATATAATTGGTTATTTGAACATTGACAAAAAAAAAGGCAATTTCCGTCGATGTATCGAAGGGTAACTTTTTATGTTGAATAAATTTAATTGGAGGTAAATTATAACTTGGTATCAAATTTTGTGTTTAATAGTATCATAAAAAATCAATCGTACATAAATATGTGCATTAAAAAATATTTTTAAACGAAATTAAATAAAAATCTGCTTAATGTTAATAAAATACTTTTAACCAATGTTGTAATGATGATGAAAAAATGAATCAACTCATTTGAAGTAGAACGTAATGTTGTAAAAAAGCAGGACACTTCAACGCGTAATATTGAGCACTCGAAGGTACTTTTAGTGAGCGTTGTTGTTGCCGCATTTTTGATTATGACGGTTCAAAAGTATTGTCAATAGTTTGCAGTGACATCAACGAACAGATAAATAGATATTTTTTTTCTTTATACGCCTCACTTCTTTGCCACGATCCCTCTTCAGTCTTACAGACTTTTACGTGAAATATTACGCATAATTTTTTTACACTTAATTTAAGAACCATTCAAAAACGTTTCATATAGTTATGATTTTTTTATACATTTTCTTCACATAATTTATAAAAATAAAATAAAATATAAATGTAAAATTCTAGTCATCCATTGTCTTTGTTATGTTTGTAATACTGAGTACTAATATTTATTTTGAAGAGTGTAAAAAAAATTATTAGCGTATTTCACGTAATAAGAAAACGTTCACTAATAAGGTAAAATGAGTAATTTGAAATATCAAATTAAAATATTATGTAAAGTCATAGATTTCAAAATTTAATGTCGAGAGGTGCAAAGTGTCGAGTAATTAGTAAGCAAGGTACGGATGTACCTAATGACATAATTACTATGATACTATTAATATCAAAAATAATAATATATTTTGTATGTTGATTAATATATATTTATTAATAAATCTCACAAAACAAATGCGCTGAAAGTCTCAAGTTATAGAACTAGAAAATTATTATTTAAAATCACTATCGTCTGTTTTGTAAAATCAATAAAATATTCAAATTTAATAATTTGATTGATTTAATCAAATGTTTGTCTGGATATATACCAAGTATTTCGACGAGTATCACTAATACCGCAATTCTTTTTATAACCGTTTTTCAATATTTCAGTAATTATTGTTAAAGATATCAATTTGTTCGCGTATTGTATACTTGAATAAAACAAGAAGTTAGATACTTGCGAATCTTTGACGCACCGTCGCAATCGATCGGAAGCGAGAAGGCGTAAAAAAAAACGAACGTCACTTTGTACCTCAAGAAATTACGTTTTGAAACGGCGAGCGCCATTATTCGAGACAATTTGATTCCATTCGATAAATAAAACTAAGCGTTATCACGTATAATTTAGACGATGTTACGTGTACGATTACACGTGAGCATCAATCTCCGATGGATCTCCACTAAGCCATGCCAATATATTTTTAAAACAACAATGTATCTTCCATTAGCCATTGCTACAAATCATTTGCATTTTGTCGCGAAAATATGCGAACATAAATTAGAATCGCCCGGACAATGAATTATTCC
>JABFOV010003653.1:0-15782 GCA_022817685.1 Aradophagus sp. ZL-2020
AATCATCGGCGATTGATAACGTGTTACGTGAACGGGAATTAACATTTCGATTTGGGCAACTTCGTGTGTTGCAATGTCCGTATATTGCAGGTGGCAACGAAGAACGTTTTTATCCCAGACCGCACAGGAGGTCACGATACGTTTGTAAATGGAGGACATTCGAGCGGAAGAAACGTCGTTTATTAAACGCTTTTTTTCCACGCGTATTTACGATAAAATTAATACAATATCGGTTATCAAACATCAATTCCATTTTCAAACTACGAACATGTTTATTTCTTAAATAAACTAATTACTACACAGAAATTAATTACACAATCGACGTAGCTTTTGAATGGCTTTTAATCATACCCTACGATCGTAATCGGATTTTGATTACAGTCTTCGTCATTGGGAAAACCACTGATGGATTAGCAATGAACGGTCGAAAATTTTTCAATGAAAGTTGTTGCTCAAATGATTAATCGACCTTGCTATTAACGAGTCAAATAGAAACCACGCTGAATAAACATGTGTTTGCAAGTAGCGAAAGTATTCCACCAGAAGACATTTTGGTGCCCGAGACCCTAAGACCGCTTTCATTTTATAAAGATTGTCAGTGTCTTTCAAAAATTATCAACGTAAAACTTGTTTCTACAGTTTTGTGGTTACCAAATCATTCAACAAAATTATAATAAAGACAAAAACATAGTAATTTCTACTAATTTTCAATCAGTTTTGACTTTCGAGAAGTTTTTTAATGTTCTGTAATATCTAAATATTAATGATTATTTTTAATGCTGAAAATCTTGTTTCTGGCTTGGGTTATAAACTTCGATTTTGAACTTTTTTTTATACCTCTTATGGAACAAACAATATTTTATATTACGAAGACGCGAGAAATTCTCTTTTTCATTAAATCTCTTGTGCGTAAAGTGGCCTTTTCCATGCACATATGACGCAGAACAAAAATTAAAACAACGTTCATGTCAATGGATTAAAATAATAAAAATTGTCAACGCTTGTATCTTCCATAAGAGGATGACATATTAAAAAATTCTAGCCAAATCGATATTCAAATGTTTGTAATTAAATAATATAATTATTGAAATTGATACTAAAAATGAAGAGAAATCTATTTTCTCTCAAATCTTTTTTAATATTAAATGAAAAATTCGATTTTTGAGATAATATGCTGTACGAAAAGTAACCTCAGAAGTAAAAGTAAAAACTACGGGGAAGTTTGCTCGTAAATTATAAAAAACATGTTCTTTTGCATTTAATTAAAAGAAATTCAACCAACAGTTTATTTTATTTCATTGTTTTTCAATTTTATACGTCATGTTCATCTATTCGGTAACGTTACTATTTTAGAGCCAATTTTAAAATTCAAATTTGGTACTCCAGTTCATCATCCTCTTAACCCTTTGAGCGAATAAATAAATGAAAGAAAACTTACCTCGTATGGTGTTAGGTCCTGACGAAAGTTGACGAACAGTTAGTCACTTGTAGCACGTCCTATAGGTTTATGATGAGGACGTCGCGACGTCCGGCGTCTAATATACCACCCCGTTCGAATCATCTCAAAGATCACCCCGCTTCTCGCCACGCTCGGAAGCCGCCCCCTTTACATCTTTTTCTACCACTTTCACGACATGTCTCCCTTACTCCCTCTCTCATCTTACATTATATTCTCAGACTGCTCAACTACTCGGCGCATACCTACGTACTCCTTCGGTCTAATTGTGACGCCATGTGGGATGAAATACAAATATAGTCTGCAATCTTCGTAATAAGAAGTTGCTGCCTTGTCTGTCACTAGGGATCACAGCCGAGGGCATCTTGTATACCACCTTTTGAATACAACTTCCCTAGTAGAAATGTATAGGGCATTAATTGGAATGTAACACAAGACACTCATGAGGTGACGTCGCCTTACGATGGCCTTATAAACGCCTTGCGTTATATTCCAATTAATGCCTTATAAATTTCTACTAGGGTTCGTATTTACGTGTGCCTAACATTTTGTTTTTCGCAGAAGAGTTGAATTTCATTAGTAAAAGGCAATGATTACTAAAACTTCACGAGTTGGATTTTATTATTTACGTTATATTGATTGCAAAAAAGGTTTTGAACAAACTGTTCAAAGTAAAAAGTTTAACATTTTTATACTACTTATAGTAACGAGATTCACAAAAAAGAAGTAGTTTTAAACTGTTAAGTAGTTTGTAAGAGATCACTTTTTTTCAGTGATAGTAAGTAAATGGTCAGATGTTTGTTTTAGTAGAAAGGTTCACTTTAGAAACGCTGTAAGAATAGAAAAGACTCATTGTGCGGTGGACGGTGAATTAATACGATGCACCAGTGATTATGCCAAATGTACCCGAGTTGAAAACTTATCAAGAATTCCGTCATATCCTGGTCAGGCTATCTGGAAATTTCGGTGTAAAGTCGTGACTGCAATTCAAACGTCGGAGTCGATGCGAAACAGTTGTTCGCCGGCAACATTTAACTTTGAAGAATCAAATTTGCATGGCTTTGAAAAGTTGATTTTCAATGAAAAAAGTATCGTAGTTTAAATGTTCAATGAATACGCAAGTTAATCATTATTTCTCATTGTATGATTACAAAAAAATTGATACGAAAAATTCCAATCATGGAATTGTAAAGTATATATAATTATTTTTCAGTTACCTTGCATGAAAGGTAATCTTAATCTTCATTTGCCCAAACATCATATGCTGGAATTCCGTACACATTTCGAATCTATTTTTATTTTACTTTGAACAGACGGTGATAATTTTCTTCCTTTCATACAAAGCTGACAGTTTTATACCGACATGCGTTGCGGAAAACTTTTCCAAATGAAGAAAATTACATTCACAAGCAACTAAAACGAAAGGCAAGTCTATTTCAGTGAAACGAATTTCCCTTTAATTTCGTCGACCCCGCGGACGGACCTCTTATCAAGTCTAACTAGTCGTACGTGAATCTAAAGCACCTCTAATTATTTCGTGCCGTTTGTCTACATGTTACTGGGGTATAAATAATATACAAGCTAAAAATAAAGCCTTTAATATAATAAACAATCATTTTGGCGGACATGTGCGTTGATTGTATAACGTTTGACGTCACCCTCTCTCGTTATTTATTATTTCCGTTGCGTATTTTATCGATATTTTCACAAATGCGGTATCTTTAATGCATTTGATTTATAATGAACAAGAAAAAAAAATAATAACAAAAATACAATTACAGATTTTTTGCGGGAACATAAATTATACGGCGGGACAATCTTCAGAAACTGTATTTCTTCTTTCGAATATTGCTCCATCAAAGTTGAATGTAATATTTCATCGTTGGGAAAATAAAAATCCACGACAAACGTGAAAACGAAAACGCTAGTTTTCTTTGGCGGGAGCTTCGGCAAACGAACGAAGTAATTTTAGACTTCCCTAAAAATCTCAGCTGACAACTGTTGTCCACGTCTCGACACGTGTCGGTTATTTTTCGATGAACTCGTATTTCTCATTCAGAAAATCATTTTAGTCTAGGATAACCTCACAGCGTCGAGAAAATTGGCCATTCAGTCTTTCAGCATTCCATTCATTCATTTATTCATTCATCGCTTGGTTACAAAAACTGATTTCATATCAAATAAGTGCGATGTTATTTCAGTTTTGTTTGCATAAGTTAATTTCAGCAGGTACGCGATTTGCTAACTCGAAAGACACATGCGACATTTTAACAAGAATTTTTGTTTGTAATCGCAAATAAGGAAACATTTCGATTATTTCTTCGAGAAAACACGTCAAAGTAATATGTCATTTTTTGAAACGTACAATTACGAAGGTGAAAAAAAATTCGATACGTATGCAGCAAAGACAAGTGTTTGAAAAATTTTTAAAAAAATTTACTAAACATCGTTTAAAAAACGCTAAATTTTTCTTCTCGCAAGATACTTGTTTTTTAAGAACATTAGGTGTAACAACAAAACATAATTAACGAAATGCAAATTATTTAGAATTATAATAAATAAATTTATAATTTGGTGTTATTTATATCAACATTTTTTTATTGCCTAATTTTTCTATATTATATATTGTTTTATTTTATTGCTATGTCATGCTTGTCCTTTCAGACGATGATTGTTTTTATTAAGTAAGCAAATCATAAAATAAATGAAATGAGTATCTGAAAGAATTATGGTTCTTCGGTATTACAGTCACTTTTGCATTAAGAATGCAATTCACGTGTATTGCACGATTTTCCATAAACCACTGGCAATCTGCCATATGCTTCTTCTTTATCCGAAGTATGTAATATATCATTCATTCTAAAGTGAAACATGTAAATGTTTTTATTGCGATAAGACATTTTTTCTCCCTTTTTTTCTATTCAACAATTTATTTGACATTCTATTAAAATGAAAATGTTTTGCAAAAACGATTTATTGTCAAGAAAAAATCCCTTGTATCAATCCGTCGGCGATCGTGCTGATGTCAAATATCAAACTGTTTTAATCTGTAATATAAATATGTCTTTGTACCGCAAGTTACAAAATTAAAAAGTAAGGATGCTAGGTTATCTTCACTGTAAGGATTTTTACCTTATCTTAACCGTCACCTGAATCAACTTTGATTCAGAGTTGAAAAACACGTTGAACAAATGAATTTATTATGTAAGGAAAATTTTCTTTTTGCAATTTTTCGCAATTGATTCCCGTGTGTTATCAAGTTTATAGAATGAACAAAATAATCAAAATCAATAGAATTGATTTGGATGACTCGTTCGACGTCGAGCGCGTTGTTCAAACCTGCACGCGCAAATATTTAAGTGCTGAGCAAACCTTTACGAAGTGTAAGGAAAAGCGGCGGCGACGAGTACCAAGTGCCAACAAACCTCGACGTTCTATTTTAAACGCAGTATAAACAAAGAATATCAGAAATTTGTTTGCCGCGTATCTCTTTAAACGTGCACCTTTCTCGCGCTTAATATTCCAGAAACGCGTATCGCGGCGAAGTAACCGGATCCTAACAATAAAAGATAGAAGACACACCGAGTGAAATTGAATACTAAATAAACATAAGAAGATTGCGGAATCAGTTGTCTTTAGTTAGTTAGTTGGTTAAAAATGAATCGATATTTATTTCATTTGAACAAACTAACTGGAAAAAACTTTTAAGTGGAATCAACATGTAGGCCATGTACTGGCAACATTACCTCAAATGTTAATCTATATAGTATAAATATAGTATAAATATTCATAATGGGACAGTATATTTAAGGAAGCGTTTTTTAATGAATATGTTTTACTGATGTTAAATCGACATCAGTAAACATGATTGAATAAATCTTACTTCAATGGTAAATTAAATTGAACATTTTTTTAGCGTAATTGAAATGACGTTAACCAATGTGAGGCAGAAACCATTTATAGATATTTGCAGTAATAGTCAAACAATGAAAGTAACTCTTGAAAATGTAACGCGTTACTGTTACCGTTACTTGTTTACAAAAGTAATACTTTAAGGTTATTGGTACTATGGAAAAAGAAGTAACGTACAGGTAAACGTTATTGAAAATATGTAACAATTTTACCACATGTAATGTGATGCGTTACTAATAACAACAATTTTTTGGTATACACATAGTGATTCAATAATTAGGCATTCATTAAGTTTTTTTGATTACCTTAATCATCGTAATTCAATATTTATACTCCATATTTGCAAAAGAAAAAAAAGAAAGTAAAGTTAAGCATCCGGTCTGTTAATTTTTCTTTCTCCCCGTTAATCAACTTCAGCCGATTAAAAGTTGACGTCGTTT
This sequence comes from Aradophagus sp. ZL-2020, assembly GCA_022817685.1. Lineage (NCBI taxonomy): Eukaryota > Metazoa > Arthropoda > Insecta > Hymenoptera > Scelionidae > Aradophagus > Aradophagus sp. ZL-2020. Next base: position 5,809 of record JABFOV010003653.1, read on the forward strand.
CCGGCACTCTCATTGTTATTTTCCATTACGTTTCATTTCGATCGATCTTTTCTTCTCATTTTGATCGGACTTTTTATTGCGGCCCATCAATATTCACTTGCTCACAGGTGGTCCGATATTTTCGGAAACAACATCTGGTTATTCCATTAAATTGAAATATTGTCATTAATAACGTTACAGGCCGAAAAAATTATCTTTCCGCGAATTTCGACTCCAATCGAGAAAAGAGACTAACGTGAATTAATTGTCTTTCACGGCAGTGCCTTAGAACATCGAAATTAAAAATGTTCAAGATTAGACGCTTATTCTATGTAAAGTTGTTTCGAGGAAAAGCGTACATATGTCGCGTTCCAAATATCGCCTGCATTAAATTTGCCTTTCCTTTATGTTGATTTTATTTTTAATACATTGCAGATCATTTCGAAATACTTTTTTATACTTCGTTCACTGCAAAAAAGTTTCTTATAAACTACGTAAGTTAAAAAGTTGAATAGTAACAATTTGAAATTAAAAGTTTTAGAGAAACAAATTTAATACTATTAAATTTCTTTATTTAAGTAATTTAAGTAGTATAAGTAGTATACGACTACTTTTTTCAATTTATTAATTATTGTTATTATTGTTGCCAATATTTTTTAAGGGAAATTAATTATTTATTTTTCTATAAAAACAGAAAATGAATCGCTGCAGATCACACATTTAAATTGGTATTGATCAATTAAATAAATAATCAATTTTTAATTTATGATTTCATATATTCGCGAAAATAAAAAATTATTTTTGCTTGTGCATAAGATTTGTTTTCTTTTTTACATAATATACGTTTGTAAATGTTACAAAAAATGGAAAAAAACACGAGCAAAATGTTATTCACCCATGATACTCATAATAACACTGTCGCTGGATTTCCTTCGAAGTATCATAGATGTAGTTAAAGCATTTTGTCATAATTGTTAGGTTGAGGAAAATGACGTCAAAGGATACGAGTGTCAGAATTTTTCTAGTAGATGTCTGTATTTTTGAAAGACATTACGAGTGATTTCATTATTTGTTAGCAATGACTGAATTTTTTTTGTGTTGATATATAAATACAATCAAAACACGTTTCATATTCATACTTGGATGAAAAATAACATGGCGCAAAGACAGATGATAGAAACTTCAAATATCTTCAGATACTCAAATTAATTATCTAAGATACTGAAAACAAGTGGACAGATATTATGTTTTATCTATCTATATCTTCCAATGTTACATTGTTGCATATATCTAGTTTGAATTTACAAATTTTTTTACACAGTGCGTTAATATGAGGTTAACACGTGAATACATATATAACATCACGCGTTGAACTAGCACGGTAATTTTTCAAACTTTTCTTCACCACGTACAGTAATTTTTCAATTTTTTTCCAACCGTATCCCACACTTTTTCAAATTATACTTACACACACAATTTTTCCATATAATTTTCTTCGCGTTAAATTAGACGCGAACAAAGAGCCAATCGCCGTAAGTCAAAGTTTCGTAGTGACTCACGGCGGCAATGAATGTCGAAATTGTCGATTCGCACGAGATAACGTGCAGACGGTGAAAAGTCGAAAACGCAACGCGCGCCAATGAAAAACCTGTTTTCGTTCGCAGGAACGAGTATTTTCGGGCCGCGAATGATAAACCCCGTGCGATTCCCACGGCGGCAAAGCGTAATCTAATATTGTACAAAACAAGAAGAAAGAAAAAACTTGATGAAAAGAAAGGAAAAAATGAAAATGAAGAAAAAATGAGGAAAAAGTGTTCGGCCAAATATGTCTTTATTATACGGCGAAAACGGTTACAATGATTGTTCATGTCGAATTTTAAAAAGTTAGTGTTTTTTTAAGTTACAATTTCCAATGCCAAATTACAAAATTTAAATATAATTCTGCAAATGTTTGACAATAAAAGAATTGTTTGAGTAATTTTCAGTGCAATGTTTTAAATAATTTTGAACATTGAAACTGCTAAAATATTTTTATCCATCTTACAAATAATTGCTGCAGATATAATTGCTACATTATGTTTATTTTGAAAAATGATCAAAATCAACAGTCTTTTTTAACAAAGGTGCTAGTTTGAAAGAAATCTTGAACAAGCACCTGAAGGTGATCCATCACGTCGAATTCCACAGATTTAGTGCTTTTTTAAATTACATTTTAGTGATAAAATTAAAATTAATATAGATAATTTAGGAAATGTTGAAAATTGTGAAACAGCCCAAATATTTTCCTTCGAAGCTGGTCGTAAAAAAAATAAATAAAATTCTAGTAATCACAAAGTAAGCTAGAGAATCATTTTTATTTCGAGAAGAAATTGAATAGTACTGTTAAAAAAAAACTAGTCTATTAATAGAGGCTTTATGAATCACCTTAACGACGGTGTTTTTAAGTAAAAAAAAAAAAAAAAATTATCAGGATATAAAAATCCGCATGAAATTATCCCCTACAGTGTCATCGCGTACCTGCGCTACGTAAGGACAAGCTTACGCGCACTCGACGCTCTTCTTATTTCGGATCGGACTTTCCGCTGCCACGCTGTCTAGTCAGCTAGCGGCTTGGCAGATGCCGCGCTTCTTCTTTCTCGCACTCGCTCCGTCTCCCTCCCACCCGCCCCCCCCCCTCGCCGTTCCTTTTCTCGTTGTTTTTCCCGTCGTCTCGTGTCCTCAGTTTCTTCGCTCCTTTACTTATTTGCCTCGCTCTTCGCATGCCCGGCTTCGTTCCTCCTTCACCTCCGCCACTTCCACTTCAAGGACTCGGCTCAAAGAAATGCTTCCCAATTCGACGTAGCGCTCGCAGCTTGGCGCATTCCGAACAGCCGATCGCTGTCGCTTTTATTGCGTTAAATTCAAATTATGCCCCCGCGAGGAGCGTGCCCCGAGGGCGCGGGGAAAAATGACGAAAAAACGTAGAAAACAAAATGTGACGTGGTTATTAAGTCACGTCAGAATTTTCGCTTTTTCTTTCCTTCCGTTTTTTATTTTTATTCTTGTCGAGCTTCGGAAACTCGCGGCTTTTCATCATCGCTTGGCAGTTTATTCGTTGACAACTGTTTTATGCAAATTTTTAACAGAGATACTAAATCGAGTCGTGGAATTTTTAAAATCAATTTATATTCCTTTACAGTTTTTCTTGCGCAATGTAAAGGTCAGCATTATCAAATTTTCATTAAAATTTTTTTTATTGTTATATTTTTGTTCGAAGATTTAGTTTTTGATTTATAGTTATTTAGATTTGATGAAGAAATGAATGTAGAGACGATATAAGCATGCACGGTAAAAGCATATACTTTTCAACTAAATACAACAAAATAGAAATGAACTAAAATTTTTTTCAGTGTAAGAGAGTAAAAACAAAATTATTGTTATAATTTTTCAAATATGCCGGCAATGAATTTTTTGAAGTCGAGAAAAATGCCGGCAAAACAAGAATGCAAGAAAAACCGAAGCATACATGCATAATTCGCAACAATAGCTCGAAGCTGCAGCAAATCATTCAAAGTCGTCAAACGTAGTCGCTTATCGATTTGTGCAATCGTTGACATCTGCCTGTTTCCTTTGTTCAGACACATCTATTTTAATCGAATCGCAAACAAGGCTACACAAAGTGAATTACCTCTAAAAATATGTAAGCTTCAATTCAACCTCGAGTTGGTCCTCTTATTCCTTTTTTTTTCTCCCGTAACCACTTCCTACTCTTCGTCCGGCGTTTTTTAACGCGCCGCATGGTCACAAGATTAAATTAACATTAAAGTAAGATTTATTAAAGTTAATGTAACGAAATGATAAAATTACATTAATAAATGTAAGAATTCAAATTAACTTATTCAACGTTAGCTTTTTTAACGTTGGAAAATGAAAATGAAATTTTTAATTACCACTTACTATATTTTGAAATTGTTGATTATAAATGTGAGATTGTATTTTGAATTAAATTCTTTTGCGTTTATATTGAATAATTTTAAAATTCATAAAACGTTAATTTCTGTCAATTTACACTTCCTTTGTTTTTTTTTGGAAAGTAATCAACTTTACAACTTGATCGGTTTAATTAAGGTTTGATTAAGTGCTGATGAAACTCAACATTTTCCTGTCTGAATATTATTATTAAAATCGACAAAATTGTTCACGTCGGCAATAACGCTTATCTTGTTCATCGCGTCCTCGAACGAGCAAGGATTGTTAAGCGTTTTACGATCTTATTCTCAGTGCCAGACTTCGCGCAGACATTAGGTATTTCCTTTCGATGTTTGTTTAAATTCCCTCAACAAAATTAACGATTTGAAAAATCTTGCTTCTAAACTGCAGTCTAACTTTTTAACACACTCCTGAAATGATTTGTTTTACATTTTTTAAATTATCTTTAGACATTTGATGTAATGTTGTTATAAAACGTTACATTTTTTTAATAAAGGTAACAATAACGCGTTCCTTTCGATAGTAAATAACGGTAATGGCAACGCGATATTTTTAAATGTAAGTAACTCAGTTATTGAAAATAACGAATTACTTAAAAACGTGACATTTATACGTAAAGATAACAGTATTACTTTTTTTTTTTTTTTTTTTTTGAAGGTAAAATACAGTAACGAGTTACATTCTTTAATATTAAGTAACGGTGACGAATTACTTTTGAGATCCAGTAATGGTAACAGTAACGAATTGCTTTCGAGCAACTTCCATTGTCTGCTTGTATTATATATAATATTCCGTTATCTTACAAACAAAGTTGCCTTAAGGGACTTGCATACTCACTTTTTATTTTCCTCTAATCTATTTTTTGTCAAAAATGAAATTAAGAAATGTATCTTCACGCGCGAACAGGTACCGATTTGGACCTGATATCGATTTCAGTAAACTTTCGTCGAGGCTGACCGCACTCGGCGCTTACTACTTCGTTAAGTCGTTTGCTTTCTAAACGACTTTGACCGGACAAATGCGATGTTCATCTACTTTAAAAGTTGGTTATCCCGCTTCTAATTCATCATAATGTCCAGTGTGCTGCAGAAATCGCGATCGGCCGCTAAAATAACAACAAGCGCGCAAAGTGGCAACATTGAGTAAGCTTTTGCTGACGAGGAAGTATTTTCATTTTCGCGCTTTCCCACCAATATTTTTTCGCGCAATTTAAACCTTTTTAAAACTTTAACATATTTTTGTTTTGTAAAAGAAATATTTAGTATTAAGTATCACAGATAATTTCCATCTAATTTTTATATTTTTCAGCGGAAATAAAAGTTATGCCGTAGTTACAAATTTGATTGCAAAAGTAATTTTCGTTGACGATTGTGCTAAGATTTAACGTTTTGCGAAGAAATTTAATTTACAATAAGAAAAGTAGACTTTTATAAACTATTCAGATTAAGAAATGTGATACTTTCAAAGTATTAATTATTGTTTTCCTGAAACTACACATTAAGTAGTTTGTAAGAGATTTCTTTTGTAGTGTATTCGGAATCAAGAATTTCATTGCACAAGATTTGTTACATTTAAACAAAAAATTCAGAAATTTTGTCTTATGAAGAAATCTTGATGGTATATCAAGACAGATTCCACGTTGACTCAAAATTATACATTTTATTTAATTCCAAAAAAAGGTGTTTCAAGACTGTAATAACACAAATATTGTAGAGTAATTTCAGCAAATTCTTTCACGAAAAACTGACCCCATAGGGTAACTTTTTCGTGAGAGAAGCCCGCGGAAAATTGCAAGAACGAGGGGAGTTAAAAAAAAGGTAGCGAAAAGGCGCGAAAAACAAGACCGCCGAACGCACCTTAAAACATATACTCAAAGCGCAATTTTCTCGCAAGATCGTGCGTTCGATCGCGCCGGCGGGCAGTCGCCGTTGGCGTGTTGCAATTAATGCAAGGCGGATCGAAAAGAGTCGGCTCGGCTTTTGTCTTGCGCGCGGCGTTTGATTGGTGAGAAAAGTGATGGCCGGGTGGCGGGAGTCAAGGGGCAAATAGTTTCGAGCGACGCTCTGAATGAAGAGCCGCGTCGAATGAAATCACGGCAGAAACTGGTAGCGCGCGGCAAAAAATGTTTTCTCCGCCTGGCAATCATCGAGGCGATTTTTCTCTCCGAGCGTGTAACCTCCTTCTCGGCGGCGGCAATCGGAGAACGGCAACGCCTGGCGTCGCTCGGAAGAGAGCGGAGTTCCTCGAATCTTGTCGACTAGACGAGAATAATAATCAGTGAGGTGCCAAGCGGTCTACCTGTACATCGGAGCAAAAACCAGTCCAACGGCCCGGACACGCGTCGCCACGTAAAGTCATTCTTCGCGGCGTTTACCTCCCATGCCTGTCAACCTTTCAAACGCGATCCTCGCCAAACGATCGAATTCCTCGCATACGAGCGCGCCAAATCAATTCTTTAAACGTACTTGACGTATCCTGCAAATTATCATGTCGCGGAATAATTCAACGAACGCCGATTAGCATGTTTCGTAAAAGTTTTCAATATGTATAATGGCGCGTGTAATGGCGCAAAAAAAGCCGCACAAACAACTTGCCGCAAGCGCTCGCGAATTTATTCGCTTCGTGCTTTAGACAAAGACGATCGATTGTCTATTTGAGATGTGGCAAATGGAGTTTTTTTTTTCTTTTTTTAATCGACAGATCAAGTACTTTAATCGTTCTGTCAAACAAAACAGTTAATAGATTTCCATTAGTTTCAAGAATTTTGTTTCGATCGATTAAGAAAGTCATTAAATTCAGTAGAAAATACTGAACTTTCAAAAGTGACAGCTAACTTTTTAGTAGTAATAACTGATTTTTTTATTGAATCAATAAATTTAATACGTTTGATTTGTGTTAAACAACTTATTTTACTCTATTTCCATATTTTTATCCATTAATTGCAACAAACATATCAAGAAAAGAAAAATTCAATTTTGCCGAGGAATTACTTTTTTTACACTGCATCATGATGTGCAAATTCAGTAATTATTATTCCAAAATTTTTCTACGTACAAAATTCTATTGTATTTTTAGTACGTGTATATTCGGCTTTCTCTGCTTGAAATTGGCTCAACTTTAAATGCATTGCAAACAAACGACGCGAACTTTCTACACGTAAAATGTCCGTAAGCCGTAAAAGGGAAAAAGTTACTGAATGCAAAAGTACCGTCAGTGCTGAACAGCGACTGAATACAAACAAGTTGAGCGAAACTCATTCTGCCGCTGGCGAAACATTCCCAAGGGATATCAGATGGTCGTTATTATTAATACACAATTTTATTTTATCCTCCGCGGTTGTAAACATTGCGCAACACTGGTAACAACGCGGTTTGCTCGCGTTAAGTAATAGTTGCAGGTCAGCGTCGTTGATAATCGGAAAATCACGCGGCTTGCGCGGGTCTGAGGTCGTTCAACCATTCATTCGATACTTTTGGAATGTGTTAAACTATTTCACACCGTTTTGCAACGTAGCTCAAATCAAGTTATCTCGGACACGTGCCTTCGAAATGAAGTTCGCGCCGTCAAATGATTGCTTCCCGAAATAGTTTTGTCTTTCACAATCCAAAATAGGTACTTAGTGAAAATGGCGAATGTATTAGAGCGCGAAAAAAATATTCAATTTCAAACAATATGAGGTTCACATTTAAAAATATTACGTAAAATGTTTATCATGAAATGTTATACTAGTATAAACGTTAATGTTGGATCCTCAAATATTTGGAGCAACGTTTGGATTGAAGTTAATTTTTTGATTTTGAAGCAAATATGTTAAAATAATGTAACTATTTTGAACAACAATTTTTTTTTTGTAATATTTCAATTTCATTTATACGCACGAGATGAATTTTTTATTGCGGCGACTTTATAAACGGTTGTTAAATATAACAATGAAAATTCAAGGTAATGTTTTCTGCAAAACAATCATTTCAAATTGTTAGAATTAAAACTTTTTTTCCGCAAAGCGATAAATTACTCTATAAAAATGTTAGTTGACAATTTGTGAATATAAAATGACAGTCTTATTGTCAAAACGTAAGAACGTTTAAATTTACCTTAATTAATTGAAACAATTAAAATGTGTAGAGATTAACATGATAGGTTTGGATGACTAATACAAGTTGCTGAATTGTCGTCATCTTTTAAAAAAAGGTCAAAATGCAAATATACACATACAATAAATTGACCGATCGATTTAAAAAAATGATTATCATCCTCTTACAACAAATATATGTTTTCCGCATAGTTAAGACTCTGCTTTAATATAATTGTAATCGATTTACTTCAAAATTATTATTTACACTAAACAAAATTTTATAGAACAAATTTTTAGTTTAATTTCACAATAGAAACTTTTTAATAAGATGCATAATAAAGGATGTTTGTTTTACCTAATAATCTCACTCGATAACAAAAGAATATTATACAACACTTTACTCCCCAAACACTCATTCTAAGATATTTTTTAATTTTGAAACACCAAAAGTCTCTCAATTCGTCACATATGAAAAGATTCTTAATCACCAAAATGTAAAAGTTTCTTAAATTGAAACACCTGTTTTTATATAATAATTGTGCAATTATCGATAAACGTTTGAACTTCATTAATAAACATTTTCAATACTCAATATGAAAATAAACGCTGATGTAAATCGTTCCGTGATGTAAATGAAACGATATACAATAAAATCGTGGGTCGTGTAAAAAGTGGCAATAAAAGTGACGAAGACGACTGAACGAAGTGACCGAACGGCACGAGTGATTCGTCGAAAAGCGAGCGATGTTATTGCACCGTCGTCGATGAAATAATAATTACGCAACGGCAATTAAGGCGATTAGATAAGTGCGCGGGGTATTGTTCACTATGTTAAAAGGAAAAACAAATTTGAGCGCATTAAGTCAGTGGACGGCAGTCCGATGAGCGCACTGTTACGTATTCGATGGGTGCATTGCATAAACCAGTTTACGCCGAGTTGTATATTTAAATGCATGTATATGCAATATTGGACAATGCCGCGTGCGAGAATAAATGGCCATTTTTTCGTAACGAGGATAAGGACGGGGTCTCTAGTGTTTCGCGGCGCAAACGATACGTGCTGAATGTCAGCATGCAACGCGCATGTCGATAGCCAACGTGTTCTAAAGTCCGGACGATCGCGCACCGATCGTAAGTAGATCCTCCGATCACGGCCGGCCACTTTAACCGCGCGCGACCGTTCCGTTAATACAATTATTCATTGATCCGTCTCGGAGCCTTTGTCTTGATCTTTCCGTCGGAAGTCTTTCCTTTGTATAAAGAGAATGACAAACTGAATTCCAAAGTTTGAATTTTAAAATTGGCGCTAAAACTATGATATTGGTATAAAAATGAAAAAAGTGGACAAAGACTGACTGTTAATTGTTTTTTTTATTGAATGCAAAAATATTGTTTGGTCAATTCATTAAAAAAAGCAATAATCTAGTAACAAGCTTGAATCATCTTAAAAAAAATTCTTTACATTTTAAATATTGTGAAAGGTGTCAGCTGATGTGTAATCAGATTAACGCGGCAATTAATAAAGAGAAACAAATTTTGGTAAAGGTAACCATGTGTTTTTCTGAATATTGAATATTGACATTTCACTAAACACATATTTTTTTTATTTTATCGCGCAAGTGACGCGATATGACAACAAGCCCACGCGGCATATCGTCCGTCGTTAACCCCCGTTCCCCGTGGCGAATAATCCAGCGCGCCCTCAACGAACATCTCCCCGTGTCACCCCCTTAACTCTCCCCTGCCTCCCATACTTCATCACACCCTCCCCCCCCTCCGCCACCCCCCCCCGCCGCTCCCACCATCCCCCCCCACCCCCATGCCTCCCCCCCGCCTCTCCACCAACCTGCCAACTGTACAAGGGCCATCATAAATCACCACCACATAAGTCCCTAACAAATACCACACGCCACGACGGACACGCGATCGAGATACTTGACGCACGTCTCTA
>JABFOV010003654.1:0-15776 GCA_022817685.1 Aradophagus sp. ZL-2020
AGATATATCATATGAATGAAAATCTTCTACTAATACTATGTAATGAATTGTAATGCTCAAATGAAACGTTTGGTGATTCGCTTTGAACGCAAAATTACATTAAATGGATGTCACAGTCAAACGCATAATAATTACTCTAACATTCGCACATTTGCTTTCATTACTTTCAAGCCAAATAATGCTCAACGTCAACTATTTTGAATTGCAACTTAATAAGCACATATTTGAACAAATAAATTGCGAGCGAGTTGCACAAATGACTGAACGTTTGATTTATTCCAATAATTTGCCTTTGTGTTTCGTTTTTTAAATGTAAAACAATACTTAATGATTCAATTTTTTATTCATTTACAATTTTCAATTAAAAAAGCTGTACGTTGTACTTACAAACTGTAATAATTTTTTACGCGTTGTTTACAAACAAAAATGATTTTTATATTTGATTTCAAAGCAATATATACTGAATGAATTGATTCAAAAATTTTTTTTTTGGTGAATTAACGTTCTATTATGCCACGTTTTCAATATTATTTAACATTTGTGTAATCAATTTGCCCCTGCTTTCACTGACTTGAGCGTGTACATTAACGAAGTGGATACCGACCTAGAATACAATCGAAAATTATTTTTCATTCATTTCCGTTGCTTCAGACAGTCAACAATGATTACTTTAACAAGTTCATTGTATTTTAGAGAAAGAAAGAAAAAGCTTCATTATTACGGAAAAGGTTGCGGCTTAAATTATTTTTTCGATTGTTTCTTTCCTTTTTTTTTTTTTGCAATTACTATTATTCAATTTGAAGTATTTAAAGATATAAATAAAGTGTAATATAAAAATAATTTCATCATATTGCGAATATTTGTGTGTTTAAAATATGATGCAATAATCTAAAATGTGAAATTTAATCTTGATGGACTAATTTTTTTTTGTTTCTATTTTCAGATTACTTGAGAAAGGGAGGACCATACGTCGAGGGTGGATACAATGAAATTGACCCAGGTTTGAGTCCAGGATTACAAGACCATTATCGCATAACTCCTAGTCCCGGAGGACAAGGGGATCAGTATGGTTTGTTTCCGTTGCTTTATGATTTCTTCGTCAAAACTGGTCCATCGTTTAAGTCGTTCTATTAAACGACGGTACAATTTTGACTTTCGGAACAATGAGACGTTTTCTCTGAGAAATGTGAAAACTTTATTAACTTTCCGTTTTTCGAAGAAACGTTTCTTAAATCGCTTTATTTGACTTTTTATCACTTGACCGTATAAAACATTTTTATTTACTTCATAAATAATTAATATTACTTTAATTTTGCTTGTTATTTTTATTTGTTCGATCAAACGAAATAAAAATTAGCAACTTTTTCTGCAAAAAACCAATACTGACATTATTATCAACGTTGTATTCAAGCTAAACTTACTTTTTAAACTAAATGTTCAGCATTACACCAAGAGAAATAGATAGTTAAAACAACTTTCAGATAATCGAAGTGAACATCTGATTGGTCAATGTGAATATTTAGATATTTGTACTAATTATCTAACAGTTATTTCGACTATCTACTTTTCTCAATGTAGAATTGTAATTAGTTATAACTAATTGAAAATATTTGTTGAAACGCATTAAATGTCACTGGCATTACAGTCAAGTCAAGAATAAAATATTATAACATAAAATTATATTATAACTTTTAATGCAATAGTGACTGACTTAAATTTCAGACGATAACAAAGTGGCCTATGGATATGTGTCTCCGTCCCCATACGTTCCCGTGGCGTACGGCCCAGGCGTCGGCGTCGGCCCGGTTTCGGTAGCGGCGGACGTACCCGGATACGAGGAAGGCCACCCGATAGGCTTGTCAACGGGCATTCCGCCAGGCATTTTCGAGGATGAGGTCCACTTGCAGCGACTGCAACCTCGGCATCCGGTGGTCCCGGGTATGGCCAGTCCACTCGACGACGACCAAAAATCAATGCGATGGCGCGATCCCAATCTGCCGGAGGTCATCGGCTTCCTCAGCAATCCGAACAACATTATCAAGGCCAACGCCGCGGCCTACTTGCAGCATCTTTGCTACATGGACGACCCGAACAAGCAAAAGACCCGCAGTCTTGGCGGCATCCCGCCCTTGGTCCAATTATTGGACAGCGACAGTCCCGACGTCTACAGGAATGCCTGTGGCGCCCTCCGCAACCTCTCTTACGGCAGACAAAACGACGAAAATAAGCGCGCGATCAAGAACGCGGGTGGTGTGCCCGCGCTCATCAACTTGTTGAGAAGAACATCGGACGCTGACGTTAAGGAACTGGTCACTGGTGTCCTGTGGAATCTTTCGTCGTGCGAGGTTGGCGGGATTCATCATTTTATTTGTACTAAATAATTTGGACAAGATTTTACTTTTCAGTCAAAATTTAAATTTAACTTTCGGGGGTACTCAAAAATCAGATTCGCGAAAGAAATTTCTGAACAAAGTGTAATCATTTAAACGTAAATTGATTTAATGTGAATAATTTTTTAATTATTTTTCAATTGAAACGGTGACATGTTTTTTATTTCAGTGAGTAATTACTTAGGTAGTCAAAGTTTTATTTATTATCTCTCAATTTATGTTTCAGTATAAATATAAGTTTCTGTATATAAGTTCAAAATGAAACATTATAGTATAAAGTTAGAATAAAAATTATGATTTTGTATTGTAAAGTAATACAAATGTCTTCTTGTAATTTTGATTCAAAGAAAGGAACAAAGTTAGCTTATAACTATGCAATTATATCACAACAAATGTTTTACGTAATTTATGTTTGAAATATCCTACTTTATCAATGCCAAAGCGTTAAATTGAGTTACCATTTCGTTTTGTGTAAATAGTTTATGTAAATGATCTTTTACATACAAAGAGATGTTAGGATTACATGAAACTTGTGTGAAGAGTTTATATCAAATTTACATGAATTTTACATAATTCAACTCGTCAACGATATTTTCAACCTTTTAATATTAAATGACAGAAATTACGACAACCAAATTTCTCAAGTAGAATAGTTCACATCACATGTATGTATTTTTAATAAAAATATATTATTTTTAATTTATATAATTCTTTGACGAACTAAATTATGAACATAATACTTTATCAAATATTTAAATTATTATACTTAATATCAAATATTTATGTATATATTCTTTCAGGATTTAAAACGGTCGATAATTGACGAGGGCGTGACGATGGTGGTAAACAACATAATAATCCCGCATAGCGGTTGGGACCCGAGTTCATCCAACGGCGAGACCTGCTGGTCAACAGTATTCAGAAACGCGTCTGGTGTTTTGCGTAACGTGTCAAGCGCAGGCGAGTATGCGCGCAAAAAGTTACGCGAATGCGACGGCTTGGTCGACGCACTTTTGTACGTCGTGCGTTCGGCTATCGAAAAATCCAACATTGGCAACAAGATCGTCGAAAACTGCGTTTGCATTCTGAGGAACTTGAGCTACCGCTGCCAAGAAGTCGAGGATCCGAATTATGACAAGCATCCGATCCAGTCGACCATACAAAACAGGGTAGCCGCGCCTGGAAAAGGTGAGTCATGCGAGGAAAGGCGATTTAACGAAGACAGTTTTCAATTAGGCGATTATCATAGAATGGTCTTGACAAACTTGACAGTCGAAATTGAGATAGACATATAGAAAGTAGATAATGGAAGACAGTAGGGAACTTAGCTTTTGTTTCTATTGTTTCGACCGAGGATTGTTCGGACCGACAAATTAAAAGGTTGTTTAATGTTTTTAGCATACAGTTTATGTCAAGGTAAGAGCCTTTCAATAGTAACGGAGGGAAGCATGTGTTATTGTTTCAAAGTTATTCAAGCGAGGAATAATAAATAATTTAAATAAAAGAAAAAAAAAGAAGAGATTGAGAAGATTTAGAAACGAGTTTCTGACAAGAGAGAAGGATAAGTTTCAAATTTCATTGCGAATGAAACAGCAGTTATCTAAATTGTTGAACGAGAAGCGAAACTGTATGCTAACGAGACATCGGTGATTGGTGAAGTAGGACAATAAAATTTGAAACTGCCGGTCGATTCGTTTCCGCTTGCTAGCTGAATTTTTTTGTTGTTCGATGTAGAGAACACTAGTTCTTTACTCTTCAGCCTTCCGTTCTCCTTTCTTTCCATTTGGGATTGCCACTTTTTTCTAGGCCTACGCATTTTCTGTACCAGCTCGCGTATTTTAGCGCCATCTATGTACGAAAACTCACGATACTAATAGGATCATTAGAAAATCCTAGATTACATTGCAAATAGCGGTAGATTATAATGAAAATAGTGGTATGTATAATTTACACAGCAAATCAGGCCAGTCGTAGTCAAAATCTTGAATCAAGATTTGTGTCATCTAGTTAATATTATCACCAAAACGTGGCGCATCGATAAAGTTTCGTACATTCGGCTGCAGACAATTGCAAAATTCAGTAGTGCTCTTTCATTTTTAGAATATTTGAGAGTACGTTGGTTAACTGTGGTTTCTGTTTTGATCCTCAGGTGAGAATTTGGGCTGCTTCGGCGGTAGCAAGAAAAAGAAGGACGGCCAACCCGTGCAGAAAGAAAACTCGACGACACGAACAAACCCCCGAACGGAACCAGTGAAGGGTATGGAGTTGCTGTGGCAACCGGAAGTTGTGCAATCGTACTTGAGTTTGCTTCAAACATGTTCAAATCCTGAAACACTAGAGGCCGCTGCCGGCGCGTTGCAAAATCTGGCTGCTTGTTATTGGCAGCCAAGCATCGAAATCCGTGCGGCGGTGCGAAAAGAAAAAGGACTTCCAATTTTGGTTGAACTTTTGCGAATGGAGGTAATTGAAATTTAAAATAAGTGTATTTACAAAACTGTATTTACACCCATATATTATCTAATATAGTTTTGAGAAATTGTCTGTTAAAGTAATCAGTTCAATAATATTCTGCTTATTATAAGACAAAATTGTAATAATTACTCCTTTTCTTTCAAATGTTTAACTTAACCTATGTAACGTTCCTTAAGTTTCACCACATTATTATCTTAATTGTTTAAATTACATTTATTTCTGATTGAATATGCATGTAATTTTATATTAAAAAAAAAAAACAGGAACTAAATTTTTTACGAACTAACATTTATTACAGGTTGACCGAGTAGTTTGTGCAGTAGCAACCGCTCTTCGAAATCTAGCAATAGACCAACGCAACAAAGAATTAATAGGCAAGTACGCTATGCGGGACTTGATCCAAAAATTGCCATCAGGCAATAATCAGCACGACCAAGGCACAAGCGATGATACAATAGCTGCAGTCCTTGCGACACTTAATGAAGTAATTAAGAAGAATGCAGAGTTTTCGCGATCCTTGTTGGATGCTGGTGGCGTAGAGCGGCTTATGAACATCACAAGACAGCGCCAGAAATACACACCAAGAGTTCTCAAATTTGCAGGTACGTTTTTGAACAAATGCGTTTTGGTGAAAGAATACAAAGTGGATACAAAGTTTAGAGTTGAATAGACATTAACAATTATACTTTACTAATATTTCCAAATTCACTTTTTTAGGACAAGTACTGTTCACAATGTGGCAACATCAAGAGTTGAGAGACGTGTATAAGAAGCACGGCTGGAAAGAGCAGGACTTCGTTACGAAAACAGTTGCTGCGAGAAACTCAGGACCTAATTCGCCAAACAATGTAAACAGGTGAGAAATTTAATATCTTCTTATTGGTTAGAATGATAATTACAGTCGAACCTCGCATCTGCGGTTGCTTTATTAAAGCAGCTTCAGGGCTCGACCGTTATTGCGAGCTTAAAGTGGAAAGGCGATCACAGGCTAATTAACGCATGATTATTATAGATTACTATAAACCACTGTTTCAAGTATCGCTCTCCACAAGTTCAAGTGTATGTTGATCTGGTGTAATTGTGACCCAATGATATTGGTATTATAAAATGTATTAACACTAAAGCTGTTTATTAACAAAATTTAAGAAAGTTGATCTTGTTTGTATTAATAGAAGTAAAAAATATATATTTACCACTCTCAAATGAATTTCTAATTTCAAAATTGTTGAAATGTTAAAATCTACGAATCGTCCGAATGTTTCTGCTATCAAGGCTTTCATAATTACACCAATTGACTATACAACATTCTCATTCATTTTCCTAGATCCTTCAAAATAACTCCAAACGAGCTTTTGCAATTGATCAGTAACCAATTCCATTAATTGCTTGCCTCTAATGCCAAGTCCCAAGTTAACTCGCAACATTGACCGATTGTATTTTCAATCAGTTATGACTGTAGCACGCTGAACCGGCCAATGGCGAGCCAGGGCAGTACGCGATACGAGGACCGGACTATTCAGCGCAGCAACGCTAATTCAAACAACATTGGACGACCGGCCGTTTACCAGTCCGTAAGTAAAATCACCAACTAAAGCAACGAGCGCCACCTGACGATCGTCAACGAAACGGCAAGCATAAGACTAAGCAAAAGTAACCGAAGAGATGACAAACAAAATGACAAGCAGAAATGATGCCAATAACCGATTGATTTCAATAATATCTACAGCAGTTATTGATTTATTCTCTAGATAGCGTTGTGTAGTAGGTGACGCGGGCGTGGCGCGGGTTTTGCGTGTGATTTTCGATTGGCGGCACTCGCGTCGCCAATTTATCGAGTCAACATGCACCGAAGCAACTAGAAGCCTACACTTTTAATGACACCAGTCTCTTTGTATGCAATTATATCGCATCTAATGCCAGGCAACAACTATTGTGATACTTGGTCGAGACGACCCCTTATTTCTCCATTCGTGTTTTTTTATTTTTTTTTTATTTTATACCTTTTTCTATCCTTTTTGCAACCGTGATATTCGGTCAAATTAAATATAACTCCGAAATATACGAAATTATATATACATATATATACAAATATAAATATAAAATATTAACTATATCCATTGTTGAACGATGTATATGTATGAACCACAGTGGTTTATATGTGATACACCTATAAATCGTACATTTGAATATACGTTAATGTATTGTAGTGTATGGATCATATACAGGAATAATCCAAGTGTGTGATCTGTGTACGGAAATTGCATGTACGGACTATATGTGTATATCATATTTTTTATCGTTTAATCTAGGATATTACAATGCAGCGTAACAGTTATTTATACAGAAAAACATGATGCACGTTACTTTTGTGAGATTTGAAGATATTTGAAAGTTATAATCAAAGAGAGATTTTTATGGTGACTTTAGTTTTTTTTTCTATTATGGTTTTTAAGTGCGATTTTTGAGACAGCTTTATTTACAAAAACGCAGTTTGGTGTTCAATGATTACTTTTCATACATTGGGTGTGAAAATATATCCAACCATTCTATCGCATCATTTGAATCGTTAGATCCATGTTCAAACTATATAAATGAAAAGTAGGGAGCGTTTTTGTAAGTAGAAGTGTCTAATAAATCGTCTTAATAAAGTAATATTTACATTCAAGAATTCATTTCAAGTCATGTATGAATTTTCATAAAATATTACCCTTTTCTTAATTTGTTGTTTAGTGCTCTTATATCATTTTTGTTTTTCATTTTTTAAACTTTCGAATGGGAAGTATGTTGAGATTATTTCATTTTCATGCTTATAAATTGTATGGACCATTGAAAGTACTAACGTAATTATTCGATCGATTTTACACTGCCAACAATGTAATCATTTATCATATTCACTTTGTAGTTTGATGAAAGGACAAATATATAGAATGGGTGTTAAAGCTGTGTGTTAAAGCTGTGATTTATCCCTCATTAATATAATATGGATATATTATATACACAAGTTTTCGTTTACTGTCATTGCTGCTTTTATTTTCGTTTATAAATCTGTTTTAACAATACCATGATTTTAATTTCTTACTTGTACTGTTATTATATTACAAAAAAATGTAGCATGACTGTTATGCATTTCGATTATATAAGCTATATTGACATTGATATTGATATAGTTATATTGACAATGTTTTTGATTTTGAAGGAAACAGTACTGTTATTATTATCTGTATATTTTTTTTGAATTCTATTATCACTATGTTACTGAGAACATTAACGTTTCCCATTAAAATATTAACCGTGCGATCATTTTTGTATTAGACATTTTATTTTATATTTCATCCTCATTATACTCTCACTTGTTATCAATAACCCAAAGCTCATACTATAATTCATAAAGAGTCAGTACATTTTTTAAAATGCTCATTTTGAATTGTAAACCCACCGTCTACTGAAAATAAACAGTCGCAAAAGCTATATCTCTGGCATTTTATTTCTCACCCCTCATATCACCATAGTGATCATGTGTCAATTCACGTTTAGAGTTACAGTAGACGAGTCGTTTGTGTCTAACTGAATTTCAACTTCGCCATTTTGATGTTCGATCTCATTACTTCTATGTTAATATCATTAATGTGTTGCATCTACCTAAGGCGAATTCAACTTAACACGAATAGTTGAAAACTGAATAATGAACCGACGAGCCCACTCGCCCCCTAATCTACATCGTCGTATGTGTAAGATTGAAAAAGAAAAAAAATCCATCAGAAAAAATAAAATTGATGTTAAAAAAAACTAATGTTCAAATTCCAAATTAATTAGCAATTGTTAATAAAAACATTTTTATGAAAAATAAGAAAAAGAAAAATGATGACACTAATGTTGGCTTGTGTGTGTGTTGCAGCAACCGAAACCCGGTGAGCCGCTGTACGCGCAAGTTAACTTGGAGAAGAAAAAGAAACGGCAGTATGAGTTGGGGGTGGGCGGGCAGGCTGGTCAGGGCACAGCGCCGCCCGGAGGCCCAGTCGGTCCGGCGCAGGGTGTCGGGCTCGTCGCCGCGGGCTCGCAGTGGGTCACGGATTGCATCCAGGACACGCCTGCGGCCACCGTCAATGTCCCCCCCAATTCCAACGCCGTGTCCGCTGGCGACTCCTGGGTCTAACCACCGCTGGCGCCACCTGCCGACCGCTCGACTAATCCTCGTTTCAATAATGCACACACCCTGGCGGTTGGTCCAATGCTTCACATTTAACAAAACTCGGCTGCTGTCTTCTCCTCATTCACGTCCCTCCCACTTTGCCGGCAGTTTGAATGACATCGCTAGCGACATCTGGGTGAGTACCTGACCCTCGTAATCTTAACAGCACACAATATTCAAGTTATTTGTGAGGATCCACACTCTTAAAAATAGTGTATTCAACCGTCTAAAAAATTTAAGAAATAATAACGAATTGCATTTTTGGACAAACTCAAATGTGAGAGAAGCTAAAATATTCTTTTATGACACGTATATCAAAAACTTTGTTTTTTAGTTTTGCATAAATTTTCGTGAATAATTTTCTATATATAAATTGTATTTTGTTACTTGAAAATTAAGTTTTAACTCTTGTAAATCCTACAGGACATATACATTCTGACACCTTCATTATTACACTAATTTTGATTCGTGAATTCAATGTGATAGGCTTGAACAATAGTTGAAATTAATTTGTTAAAATAATAATAATAATAATAAAAAACAAAGTTCGAGAATATGTTTCATAAAAATATTTCTAGAATATTTCCAGCGTTTCCAAATCATTGGAGATCCCCCTTATGGATATTCGATACAATATTTTCAAGATGGACATCCATTAATATTTTGTGCTGTTAAGGTCTTATCCGACTATGTATTGAAGTCCAACATTCGTTATGAAAATTGAAAACTTTTTTTGAAACATGTTGAACTATTTTTTTTATCGTAGTGACAAGTTTTATTAAAAAAATATTGCGTGAAGAAATTTAATGGTCGGATAAGATTAGTCGAGGTAGCCGGGACCTACTCGCGGAGTAACATTTATAATCGTTCCGATAGTGCGGTAAAGCTCGGCAATCGATGGATCAGATGGCGCCTACTGTGAATGTGAAGTTTTTATATCACTCAAGTCCATTTTGTATCTTTCGGTTGCGGATCTCTTCTCTGTGATTCCAACGGGGAGTTTCCCCTAACTGGTGCAATGTGAATGTATACCAAGTGGTGTTTAATCCTAATCAGATATGTTTGTACTACGAAGCGCCATCTGCTACACCATTGTCTACATCCGCCGGACTTGATTAATGACATAACTTAGATAGGCTATTGAAGTACCTGTTAATTAAATAAGTAAGGCAAGGATTAACTTATTTGTTTACATTAGACTTTAAAAACAACAAAAGAAAGACAAACAAAATCAAAGATACTTCAATAGCATACAGCATAACTGATGTCGATGTTCGCGTGGCAACGCCTAGTCAAATCAGCGCGTGATAGTTCCACCGAAGGCTCTAACTTGTTCTACTGAGAAGTTTGTAACTCAAAGCACACTTTTGTAACTCTTAGCAACACGAGAACACCAAAAATTCAAGCGATCGCGAAGCGCAATTTTGTATTGTACAGTTCGCGTGTGGCTACCTCTAGCTATATTCGTCACCGAAGGACAAGATATACAAACAAACGACGAAAATCATTTATACTCGACGACCAATTTCATGTACAACGCAAGCGGGTGACGCTGCTGATGATAAAAGTATTTCCGGAAAGCCTGAACGACGTTAACGAACAATAATAACGGCAGTATTTCAATTCTTAAAGTACAAACGCAATCATGCTCCTGACAATAGCCAAATCCCAGGCCAAACTAGCTGGTTCGGTTCAATCGACGGCAGCGCCACCTGTCATTCGGAAACTAGTTCAAATGGACACCGCGGTATTCTGTCGCGCGCTTGGCGGAGCGTGTCGAACGTGAGAAGACACGAAAACGAACGAACCTCAGCTTGGCGTGAAAGCAAACATCGAAACTCAATTCTAGATGGCACTTCAATCAGTCATAAGCAGCGACATCTGGCGCATTAATGTCATTAGAATAGGGCCTGTCTGGTGGAAATTTATGAATCATTGTTATCGCGCCGAGTGTTCCTATTCAGAGAGCGCTGTTAAGCGAAAGTCAATACGCGTGCACAAGAGGGCGCTCGCAAGAGAAATTGAGTGCCTGACCGAGGCGGCCTGTCCGTTTCCGCGTTATGAAACTCAAAGTAAAAGGAAAGGAAGAAACCGATGAGAGTAAATTCAGTATAATTATATAGCAAACTGGCTAATGATTAATAGTTGTAAGAGATTAAAAGCAAAACAATTAAGAATTAAATTAACAAAAGGTAAAAGAGTGAAGCAGAGGAAAAAGTAGGCGAAGTGCATAACATTATTGAACAGTCGCAAAACATATAGCCAATATGCTTGTACGTTGAATCCTCGTTATCATTCCTCGGACTGTGTTGTATTATACAAAACAGATTTTTTCATTCGTGGAGAAGATAAGACAAAAGAGTCAGGTTTCATTTGGACAATCAACAGCAAAGTACTTAACGAGTTTTTCCAGCGCTGGGTTTTGGGGCCCGTGTTCTCTTTACTTTTACTTTTTAAATTGTTTCGAAAAGGCTGACCAGTATTTAAAGCAGTGTCTATCTAAGGTACAAACTTTTTACAAAAATACTACCTTGATATTGCAGTGGCATAATATTTTCATAGTAATATCATTGTAGTACTGCTATGGAAAACGCGGCTGATTGGACATGTGTCGGGTGTAGATAATAATGTACTTTGATATAAATATATCGCACTTTTGTTAGTTTCGTAGAGCCCTGTGCAACTTAATCGAATTTTCAATAGCGATTAGAGTTTTCAAGTAACACTTTCTGCGTTGAAAAGATCTCGGGGATAAAGTTTGAATCTGAATCATATTTATTGCACAGTTACCTAAACGACTGGTATTTTTTAAATTACAACGGTTTGAATACAGTGATTCCAAAATTGTCTACTTTGACACATGAAACTCCAAAGAATACTGCAGCCGGCGATTGGCGGTCCGACGTGTAGATTCTAAATTAAGTAAATTGTTGGTTATAGAAATTTATGTATATCGTTTACACGACATTTGTACATTCCACAAGCATACGTTATATGAATTCACATATCCCAATTTTATACGAATTTTTACATACTCTCGTTAGTGTTTCTTAAAAGGATACAGAAAAGTTGATTGTTTACAAATAAATTTGTACAATTATTAAGAGCCACATTATGATTTATTTATATCATTTATGAAAAGACAAAATTGTCAATTCGTTAAATTTTGATAACAACACATTCCATAATTTTTACAGAAATCGCAGGCAGAAATAACGTTACAATTAAAACACGTCATATCGTCAATAAAGAAAAAAGATAATCTCGTCGGACCAACCAAGAAACCACGCCTCAAAATTCACGAACGATTTCTTAAGCACTGACTTTACCAACGTAGACACCATGTAGCATTTTGGTCAAACATTCCAATTTTGAAAATTTACATCTACTTTTACAAAACGTTTTGTCTTTCTCACAATCTCAAATAGAACCAAATACAAGGTGAGCGACAAGAAAAAGAAGCAATGTCGATTTTGATACAACTTTTTCTTTCACACGTTTTGTAAAACTGCGTTTATATCATTTTCTACACTACGACTGCTTACGTATTAAAACTGTACAGTAGGTGAGGGCGTCTGATATAAGTCTGAGTAAAGATGCAAGGCTAATGTTTGAAGGAGAGAAGCGAGCGAAAAAGAGGACTTTCTGTTAGGCAGACGATTATACAGAAGTAAAACTATAGTGGTATAAAAGGAACAAGAGTGTTGTGCTATAATCGAGTATCCAATGGAAATCACGTATGCTTCCCCTATTCCGATTGCACTATCCCTTCCGTCGCTGTATAATATTCATACATTGTACACGTTTATACGACAAACTCATAGATAATTATAGTAAACACACGTGTCAGCAGAGTTATTGCACAAACAAAAAAGAAGAAGAGTAAAACTGAAAATCTTCAAATGTAACGGTGGAATCGGTGATGCGTGCGACCTGTGGTCCGGTGGTACGTCCTAGCGGATGCGACCAGAGTGCCTGGCTCGCGCGTATTCAATTCCCACATTATACGAGAGCTCGCAATTTGAGAAAAAACAAAACCTTCAAAATCGTTGTCGTCCATTAAAAAGCAAAAAGCGAAAAAAAAGTCTTATAAGCACAGTAGTTTCTGAATGTCCAGAGTGTTTTTCGAGATGTCTGTTAGATGGCGCAGGGGATGGCGATTCGCGCGCCACGACAAGTGGCGCTACGTGGCTCGTGCCTCCTCGTTGAAAAATATTACATTCAGTATTACCTGTATGCATGCACGAGGCCGAGGTGACCTTTGGCAAAACAATGTCACACACTTACACATTCAAAGTAGTTTGTTACGACTGTACGCGAATGAGAGGAAGCGAGTGCTTTGTAATAATCGTCAATGTGTGAGCGAAAAGCCAAGGGATGAGGGTGCGCAGAGTGCATCGCGTGCGAGAGAAAGAGAGTGAAAGAGAAAATTAAAAGTGTTGAAAGATTGACAAATTTAATATATACGATTTCTAGAGCTATTGTTGACAGTACGAGGAACAATCTTTTGTAATGATTTTTAAGACGAAACCAAGGTGGCAGCAATGAAGTTCTTCACTTTGACACATGCGCAATCTCTTTGAGGAAGCTAGCTCTTAATTTTGACATTGATATGATTTTGGCATTGACGTGATCCATCTTTAGATTAAGACGAAACATTGTTGGTCCAATAATTTTTATATTTAAATTGATCGTTAGTAGAAATATAAAAGAAATTACACTTTTTATAAACTTTTTAAAACCAAGCATTAAACTTTGCATTAATTTTATGAAAATTGGACTTGTCAGCCACATGACAATTTAGAAGTAATTTTAATTCAACGTTGATATTAAGTTTAAATAACATTTTATGAACGTTGAATCCTAGTTGATATAAAATTTACCAGTTCAATCTCAACATTTTAGCATCGTTTTATCAACGTTAACATTATCTTCTTGCTCCCTCAACCTTTCTGTCGAATGACTTTTTAATATATATATATATATATATATATAAATATATATTATATATGAAATGTAACAATGGTTTTTAACATTGTACATGTATTTGCAAGGTGTTTTGATTACAGCGCGACTCAGCACAGTTTCTCGAATCATCGTAGTACGAGGGACTGAAGTAGAGGATAGAAAAAGGACCGAAAAAGGAACGCGCAGTTTTTTTCTCAAATTGTGACGCGACCACGTTCGTTTGAACGTCATTCCGATGAAACTTGAAAAAAAAAAAAGAAAAATAACATGAAGATTAAAAAACAAAGAAAAATAATTACTGACTGTTTTTGCAAATATGCACGTGAAAAGTATGTCGCATTTGAGTTTTCCAGTATAAGAAGCGACTTATCGAGAGATAGACAAGAGTTATTGCATTTTTCTGTAAATTGATTTCTTCGCGTTACACCGTCTGACGTCGTATAGTTATTTTGTACATGGAAATTAATTTATTTGTACGACTTAAGTTTAAGATTATTATATATTATATTGAATTATATTAGATATATAAATAAATAAAAGTATATATACATATATATAATATAGTAATATTATGTATATATATATATATAGATGAAAATGATGATGACAAGCACCAATGAAGTTCTAATACACCGAACACCGTTACTGTATCAGCGCTAAGATAGTATCTTTATTAATTGCGTACTTCTTTCGTCGTAGGGTTTGCACGACGATCACGGACGGCAAACTAGATTGTATAATTCTTTTTTAAACTGTCCTTTTTGTTACCTTTATTCGATCAAGTAAATTTTTATTATTACATAAAACTGACGTGTAGATTATTCTTTACCATTCTCCACGCTTATTAATTTTTCATTAATTTCCACCACTTTGAATGATCAAAGTAATCCGATATAAAATGAGTATAAGTGATATTCTATAAAGCCGTTTTAAAGTATATACAAGGCCAATTATAAATTTATTATAGGGACTGTCGTTGAAAGTGCAGACACGTAAATAAGACGTAACTTGAATTCAAAACTGTTTTCGAAAACATAAAACTATGTTTAAATTAAAAATTTTACTTTTTCATTAAGAAATTTCGACTAATTAAACATTCTTTTCTTACGTTTTTACATTTGTTCTTTACAGTTGCAAAACTTGACTTACTTTAATAATTGAATACAGGGTGGCTAAACTTTTTCATAAATCAATATCCTTGAGATTTTTAGAATTTTCAGACTGTCTTCGTAACATTTCGCTAACTTAAAATTATATAAGTTACAGTTACATTTGGCCGAAAGTTTAAACAATCATGGTTGAATTTTTTTAGTTAAAAATAAAAATTTAATATTCAAAACTTTTTATTTACAAAAATCAATAATTCTTCATTTTATTTGATATAAATATGACATATATGACTCAGTCCTAATTGGACTGTTGACTTTGAAACTTATATCTATAGGGCTGTCCAAAATGAAGGTTCGAACATACTGAACTTCATATAGTTCAAACTTTCAATAATTCGAACAATTTAGGTGGTTCAAGTCTAATTTAGTAATTATTCTTGGTATTAATTGTAATATTTACTTTATATCTTACACTTGAAACAATGAATTTAAAAATTACAGATTTTCTACGACTGTTTCTTCAAGTTCCAATTCAAAAACGCAGTTTGCTCGACACGACTACCAAGTAAATTTGTACGCTCAAGAGTTACAATGTTTTACAATTTACAGGTACAATCTTTAGCTATTAGGTGCGTTCGAAACACGCGC
>JABFOV010003655.1:0-15769 GCA_022817685.1 Aradophagus sp. ZL-2020
AAAAAAAGAAAAATACATAATAAAATTGATAAGTAGAAATGAAAAATAAGAAAACAGGAAAATAAAAGATCTAGTACAAATGTTTTGAAAATGATATAAGTAACTATAGTATAATAAGAATATTGTTTTTATTTAAAAAGAAAAAGAGCAAAAAAGACGGATGGTGATTCCTAGGGTTATAAAAATTTTATAAAAGACAAAATATTTTCATAATATAAAAAAAAAAAAAAAAAAAAAAACAATTTTCTCATCTTATATTAAAACAAAATCTACTATTTATACTTGATGTATTTCCATTTCTTCCTACAATACTAAAATTGTCTTGCTCCATTATGATTTTGATACAAGTAAATAAGTGAATGAAAGATTTAACTTTTAAGTTTAAAAATATCTTTCTCAATTTTTTTTTTGCCGTAAAAGAAAATAGGACATCAAAATACATTGAACGACAATCTGGAAAAATTACCCGGAAGAAAATTATTCACCAAAAGACCTACATGCTCGGACCAATCGTACTGGTCAATCCCTTCGATGTATTGAAACGATGAACTTATTACTTCCGCCATTTCTACAAATTGCTTTTCATTTTCAATCAATGGACAATGTAAATAATAATCCCAAATTTATTACGCTTATCTACAAATTACCAACAATAATTTTTAACAACAATTGCAACTCCGGGCCAATAAATAAAGATTTACAACTGTCGTCAAAATCATTAACATAGTCACATTAGTTGCAGTTGTCACATATACTGATAAACAGTTATATATCTCTAAAATTTGAAAGTCTAATTTTCAGGCCCAAGAATAAATGTTTACCGACGAGGCGAATTAATTGCTATTTTTATGAAGCAACTTTTTCGCAACAGCCATTATTCGAATGTCGATATTGGTTACTGAATTTACGTTCCATTTCCTGCTTCGCTGCCCTTCTCATCCCGCGCCCTTTGTCCAGGACGTCTTTCAGTCATTTCTGCGTTCTCAGTCGGGCGAACAGAAGTGCGCCCGATGATCGTGTAATGCTCAACGCGCATAAAAACATGACAGAAGCAGATGACGATGAACACGAGATACAGACGAGAGATGGACGATGTTGTATTGATCAGAAAGACGCGGTTAGACCGCGCCCTACCATCGCCGTCACAAAGAACGAACGTGACGGACGAAAAGAGTCGCCATTCCCGTGGATTCAATGAATTTTCGAAATTAAAAAGTGCATGGAAAAGTTGCTCTCCTTGTCGCGCACAGAGCTGTTACAGCGAATCCAAATCAACAAGTACACGCAAATGCAATAAGTTATAAATTGGTTTTCATTTTTATTTATTCATTTTTTTATCAATGGGGCATCGTTGTGTAAAATGAAATAAATAATGCGGTCTTATTGAAAAAAAAAAAAAAAAAAAAAAAAAAATGAAAATACATATTAATTATAAACTTGATTACATTAATGAATGCATTAAACTTGAATTTCCGTGCTTGATAATATTTTCTTATCAATTTGGCATAGTGGGTCTCATTGATTGAAGAAAAAAAAAACAATATTGAAATAAACTGAAATAAAAATAATCGCTCTGCTAAATTAACGAATTGCCTAGATGAGCCACTTGATATCCTTTTAAAGATGAAAGACATAATTCTTCCATTTCTGCTTTTCGGTTGAATTTTGACTTCTTGCGTATCAAACTGATTGCAGTTCATTGCAAGAAAACGTTTCAAAACATTTCGTGCACAAATGGAGTTACAATTTTTTGAATCAAATTGTCATTCACTGTCACTGATGCAAGAGACGTTTTACGTTATAAAAATTAATGGAAAAGAAACCGTAACGACCAATATCTTTCAGTAAATAACGTTTATGAACTGGCTTATATCATTTGCTCGAACGGTATGAAATATTTCTCAGAAATCGTCTTTGTACGGCAATGAAATTACGTGCACAATTAAATACCGTAAAATGCAATTGACTGAAAACTCGGGCGCAATTCGATTACCAAAACCGAATTGAAGTGCCGATCAATATGAGATGCAAATTGTTCGCGCATCGACCGACTCATTCGACAACGTCGATTTCGACAAAACAGTTGCTTTACCTGAGATTGATAACAAATCTATACAATATATTGTAATCCGCCAGAGGCGCTGTGTGAGTTCAGACCGTAAAAAAATTCAATAACATCATAACATCACAGGGTGACCACTGTTTTTATGACAATTATCAACTGATCACAATTTTGTGAATACATAGCACTGTATTATAAACTCAAAATGATTTATAACAACAAAACTCAAGTGTTTCTTTTAATTTTAAAAGTTGTAACATTTAAAACAATAGTTCTGTTACAACTAAAGAATTTCACAATGAAACGTGGTATTGTGAATATCATTATGAAAATGCCGATTTGAGAGTTTGGATGGTCATTACCAAACAAATTATGCAATGAAAAACACACTTGGAATAATCGCCTCAACCTCAACTTGTCCTATCAGATCCATTGAGCTGGATAAGTCTAATTCGGGCGAAATTGTCAAATCAAAACGAACCTCGCTCCACTTCCGGGCCAAAGTGTTTTGAACTCACGGTGGCTGGTGAAATTGCGGTAGGGAAGGGGAGGGTTGAATAGGTGTTGATTGTGTACCCGTTCCGAGAGCACTTGAGCTGGAGTGTGTGTGTCGAAGACCCTTGCCTCGGGAATCAATGCAACGGTGTTGCGAGGTCGGGCTTCTTTTGTGTCAGGCGTGCCGATCGAAGTGTAAGAACAGCCATCGGAAATCCAGTCGAGTCGCGGCGCGTGACGTCAAAGCCCGAGCTCCGCAACTCCCACGACTCACGGAGACCGCGCGACCGAAGTCTGCCACGAGGCGTGATTCCAGGCAGTTCGATCTCGAGAATGAATACGCTCAATTGGGGCTGCTTATTGACCAGCCAAGATTTTCGTGGCTTAATTCAAAATCGTGTCAACAGAGGGAAATTCGCTTTTGCTATCGATCGTTCGCTCGACTGACTTTGTGCTTTCGTTTGTTTGTGTACCTGGTCTTTTTGTTATCAAAACAGAGCAAGTACAAGAACAACAATGTGGCAAATATTAAGAGCGGGGATTTTTCAACTAAAAAATATCGAGCAGTAATGGCTTTGGCAATTTTTTCTTTTCGTTAAAAATTTTAAAAATTATCACGAGTTTGAAGTTTTCAACGTTTATTGGCAAACGAAAAAAAAATCTGATGTACTTTTCTTCATAAAAGTAATAGTACTTTTTGATTGGGTAATTTTACAGAAAAAAAACTAGAATATTTCAATGTCTGAGATTTCAATATATGTTACTAAATTATGTATAATTAATTTTCGTTTATTAATAAACGTTGGAAACTTCAACTTCATAACTTATCTTCTACATATGCATCGGAAGAAGTAATCTTTTTGTTGCTATTTTGCAGCATTGGGCTAATTCATAATTAATAATTGAGGATTTGAAATATATATTCAAGTAATTGTTAATTAGTAATTAGCCCCACACTGCTACTTTGCCTTTGTTTTTAATCTTAAATGATTAAAATTATTATTCCATACAGGCTTTTTTCGTTGATTGAAATAACAGTTTCTAGAGTATATAAATAACGTTACCAAGATTAATAATGTCCCACTTTGACTGATTTTTTTTCCAGTTTTTTATTCTCAATTCAATTTAACTGGAATATTTTGTTAATTAATATAACTTTCAACAGACGCTACAAATGTACCTTGTATACAAAATTAAATACATGTCTTTGTAAATTGTTCGTGCTGTATCAACTCTTTTAATTACAATTTGTAAATAAAGTTGAATTAGTTTAACTTTTTGTTCGAGATTTTAGTTTATTGAAACTTGTAAAGTAAGGCAATTACTTAACTACTTAATTTAATTTTCACGTTTTTCATGTTGATTATGTCAAAGTTCTTTTTTACATAATCATGTTTATTTTATTTGTAATTGTATTTACATTATACTCCAGGCGAATTTTATTATAGTTTGAGGCTTTGACATGTCCTTTTGCATCGATTATTTTACTTTATTCTGTACTTACATTTTTACTCGTATACTTTTTTGATTGAAATTGTGCAATAAAATGTCGTAAACATACGTAATGAAATGTTTTATTACTGAGACAAGTTAAGTGAAAAGAAATCTGGGTCAAAGTGGAATTTTAATTGCATCACTATAACGTCTAGTTAAATAAACAAGAAGAATAACAGATTAATGAATTAAAAATTTGTTTTACAATTTCATTATTTTACATTCATATTTTGTCATTCTTTAGTTTTCATAAAATTATGTTCAAATAAATAAAACAGTTCATTTTTTTAATTCTCTTAGCAATTCTCAATAACATTGAGGACTATTAATGCTTACATGTAAATAAAAAAATTTATGAGTAACGAAGATGTTTTAAAAATAAATGAAATTGCAATTTTTTTGCTATTACGTATATTGAGAAATCACATCAAGTATTTAACTTTGATAAACATTTGATAATATTAATGTTCCAAAAATTGTAAAATTAAGATATATTGATAAACATGTTGATAAAAAAATGACGAATATCTCTTTAATATATTATTGTTAATATTATAATTATTAGTGTTACTACTGCGAATGTTATTAAAGCATTTAATGATGTTAATAAACACTGGTTGAAAAAGCAACACTTTGATAACATCTATTACAGCTGTTTGCCAGTGAAAAATATATATATAAAGTAAACTTGAAAGTTAAACAAACCTTGATGGCAGTTTTAAGCGTTTCTGCCTCCTGGCGCAAATTCTCCACCTCGTTCATCTTGATGCTTGGTGTATAAATCTAAATTTTAACCACGCGTACGTCCGCGTGGATGCTGCAAATGACTATTGGATGTCGTGTCTTTGGCCAATAAAAAGTTGTTGGCAGGAAAATCTGAAGATTGGCTGATTAGTTACAGCAACGTGAATCCTCTTCTATCTTTGCGTTTCTTTTTATCACGTTTCCCGTTTCAGTCGCTATCACGAACAACACCAGACCTTCAACCAAACCGTCATTAACTCCACCTCACGCGCCAGTTTCGACGGTTCGTTCTTCCGGCGAAAGTGCTGCCACCTCTGAAAAATTACGATTACATTAAATTTCGTTACTTTCGAATTCTCGCGACAATGTTTCAATGACAAAGTGTACAGTGAAGATTTTATTACTTTAAATAAAATAATAATAAGTTTCCAAAGTAAATTAAGAGAGAGCATTGATTTTCTATCATTATATTAACTGATAAAAATAGATAATAAAAAAATGACACACATCTTGTGGACATTGCATTGATAAATTCTTTCAGCTTATTTTGAACTCTGGTTATCAATTTATTGTTTGTGTAAAATAGAAATTAAATGCCATAGTAGTAGCAAGTGATTTTACAAACCAAATCTTAACAAATAAGCGTAAAAAAAAAAAAAAATGTATACCTGCATCAATTTACAAAAATGTTTTAATAGCCCAAGAAAAATGTTCTTTTTGTTTTAAAAAAAATGAAGCATGTTAGTAGAGTTTCATTTTTGGAAACGATTTCTTTTAGAAAATTAATAATTGTTTAATCATATTACATTGTCATTAAATTATGTTAAGACTATTTAATACAGTTGTATGTTTCTGTCTTATTTTGCTTAAAATTAGAGTAATTATTTAAGGAAAATGTCAATATTTCATAAAACGGATGTTTTTAGACAATCAAAAACATCAATGTAAACAGTCAAAAACGAACTCAAAAGTTACTGAAAAAATACGTTCAATTGTAAACACTAAAGTTAAAAAGAGAACAATAGTAGGCACTGTGTTTTCTCTTCCTCTTTTTCAACTTTAGTGTTTACATTTCTTGTTTTTCTTTCATGAACTTCTAAATCCGTCTCTGTAAACATCAAACTAATGACGTCTTCCGTCGTAAACAATATTTTGTATTGAAAAAAAATGCATTTGTATAAACTGAAATATTTCCCTTTTTTGCAATACAAAATATTATTGATAATTCAATATGTCATGAAAGTTGCAAAAAAAAGGTTGCAATCTTTCTGCTATGGACAAATGAAAAGTACATACAAATCATGCACTTAAAGTGTCCAGCTTTTACTAGTAAACGAAAATAAAATCTAATACAATCTTTTTCTTGTAAAATTTATGATACTCGAAAAAAAAGTAAGCCAAATTGCTTTTTATGATTACACTGTATTCTTAAATTATATTTCATTAATTTTCATTTGCATAAACGTTGAAAACTGCCCTTTTTGTCGGCTTTTTGTTTTTCATCGCTTTTTAATCTCCATCACCGTTCGAAACCTCAAACAAATCTATTATGTGCAAGAAGTTTGCAACGTTTATTTGCAACGAATTCCAAATTTCATAAATTTTCAATAAAAAAACAAACCTCTCGCAAGGAAAGTAAACAAAAAAATTAAATATTTCACTGTATATCGCGTTGATATAAATTCAAGTTCTGATTTTGATTGTCGATGGACAAAATGATATTTTGTTGGAAATTCGTTGCAACTAAACGTTGCAAACTTTTTGCACATCAAAATTGGGAGAAAAAGGTGAATATTTGTTTTCCCAGAATAGAATTATACATTTTCTAAGTTAGACGTGGTGCGATATTGGAACGAAAGTGAAAACATTATACGATCGTTTGTGGGGTATTAAGGTGAATTTTCAAGCTATTATCACTAGATTATTGTTTTTTTAAATAACTTTGTTAAAATTAATAATTATGCAAAATAAATATAACCCAGCAAATGTATCACTCTGGGAGAATGTTTTTCATTTTCGAAAAGTTAATTCTTTTCTTTTGTTCCAATGCAGAAACTGCCAAAAGTTTTGAGGTGGACAAAAATGCTTTGGCAGTTTCTCAGCTCACAATTATTTGAGAAATTGCAATTTTTAAGGCTCGAACCATTCTCCCATTGTCAAACATTTGCCGGGTTATATTTAAAAAAGTTTTAATTTTATATGTAGAAATTGTAATTTGAAAAGACACTGACTCCGTGGCACCAGAACTGAGGAATCACCTTAAGGTGATTCCTCACATTGGAGAGATAGGCGAATGACAGCTGGCCAAGGTTTCACTGTATTTCATTTCAAGTCAAAAAATGAAAGTATACTCATTAAGGTGATCCCTCATGCCTGATGTCACGGAGTTAGTGTCTTTTCAAATTCTAATTTCTAAATATAAAATTAAAACTTTTTAATATAACCCAGCAAATGTTTGACAGTGGGAGAATAATTCGAGCCTCAAAAATTGCAATTTCTTAAATAATTGTGGGCTGTGAAACTGTCAAAGCATTTTTTTCCACCTCAAAACTTTTGGCAGTTTCTGCATTGAAACAAAAGACAAGAATTAACTTTTCGAAAATGAAAAACATTCTGCCAGAGTGATACATTTGCTGAGTTATATTTGTTTTGCATAATTATTAATTTTAACAAAGTTATTTAAACATACAATAATCTAGTGATAATAGCTTGAAAAATCACCTTAACAAAATTAAATAACCATGTTTGAACATAAGTTATTCGTGTCTGAGTTGCAATGAAAATGCCAGCACCTACTTCCTGGGCGCCGCGACACCGGCGGTGGCATTCGATTCCCTCGACCATTCATCGGGGCGTTTCGTTGGCCGGCTCGCCGTTACTCATGTCTCAAGTAAAACTAGAAAATAAGGCCGGCTTTTTTGTTTCGCACTGTGTCACTGTAATGGCGAGTCAACGGTCGCGGCGCGGGGTGTGAGTCGGGTCGATGCACGAGTGTGTACGTGACGCGGACGACGAGCCGGAAGGGCGGCGGAGGCGGCCGAGTGGCGAATTTCACGAGCGAGCGCAGACCACACCCAGGGAACGCCGGCGACTGTAGACTGTGCGTGGCCTCCAGTAGAAGAGTAGGGTCGAACGTTGTTGCTCCGGCGCGGGGGTGGGGGCGCTCGCGCCGCCAGCGCCGCCAGCGCCGCCAGCGCCGCAGCGCCGTTCGCGAGGACCTGGCCAGTTTGCCAACATGAATCGAATAATTAGCCGCTCGAACCGTTCACAAGTTAAAAGTTTGACTTTGCGATGTCAAGTTTGACGGACTCGCGCGGATAACCGGCTGATTGCGATTCGATGCTCCGCTCGAGCTCAATTATTGATTTTGCTTTCCGCTGGAAAAATTAAAGTCCATTCATCACTTTTGAGTTACAGAACAGTTAGAAAAATGTTTTTCAAATGTATACACTAAAATTAAACGTGAACTTTGAAAGCTACTTGTCGTGGTGAAATTTAACAATTGTTGAATTTGAAAGAAATTTATATATTTTATGTACTGTAATATTAAAATTGAACTTTCAAATTGAACGGTTAAATTTCTCCAATTTTAATTTTCCTTATGTAAACTTTAAATTTAAAGAGTTTTACTACAATGTATGTGTATATTGTTTGGGAATAAAGTGAAAATGAGAAACGAGTATGTTTGTAATATATTCAAAAACTTGAGTATCTGTAATAGTCACTGAAATAGTTTGCTGTTTTTCGTAACAGATCAACTAAGAAATTATAAATTGAAAAGACCTGATCAAATTTAAAGAATTACACCAGTTTGTCCAACGAAAATGGGGCTAAATTGGCTACGGTTTGACTGTCAAAGACATTGGTGAGGGTAAACGTTTGGGGTAGGTTGTTTGGCAGGGGAAAATATGGATTTTCTGGCGAGGGTGTTTTTCCTTGTTTTGGAATAGGTTGCAGTTGAGAATCAAATACTTTTCCATTATGAAGGAAATCTTGTAATAAAATATAGCCGAAATCTTCAACGAATTCTTTCTCAGGCTTATGAAAATGGAAAAATAATAAATAATACTGAATTTCAATTCAATTGAATTCGAATTCAAAATGTAGTAAATTCATAATCAAGTAAACGATATTCAAAGTCTTGATAAAACAGAGAACATTGATTGTTAAATAAATAAATAAATGAACAATAATGTAACTCTTCCCTTTTATTGGTCGTTGAATGAGGACAACACCAGTGCCTGTATTATTGGCTCGATTTGATAACGTCTGTGAATGGTCGGTGCTTTATTACATATTTTAACAATGTGCTGATACACGACTGCTAAGAGACAAGCTACTGGTACAAGGCGAATTCAAATTTTATGGCGTTTCTCGCGTCAAGTAACAATGATTGTCTCGTTCGTTAAATTTAACGTTTCAGTTGAAATGTGTCTCCAGAGCAATTGTAAATTCCAAAAGCTCGTCGTTCCATCCAACATCAACGAGCAATCACATCAATCATTATCGAATGAAATGTTAACAATATAAACCAACATATATCATCAAAACACTTAATCGTAAAAACATCATTTTCTTTGAGTCGACTCGAAAAAGAAGAAGAAGAAGAAGAAGAAGAAGAAATAAATTACCCTTATCATTATACGTTTGCTTCAAAAAGTAATGTGATTGGAAAAGAAGTTGCTTAAGTTAATCAAATGGTGTGAGCATCTCGTGGTAGACGGCAATTTTATATTATTGATTTTATCCAGCATTTAAGAAATTTTCGGCTGCAGAATTTGTCGTTAATAAATTACAACTCAAAGTGTATTTACTTTTTTGTTCGCATATAAAATTGATGGCATTCAAATACAACCTACGTTTAACAAACAAAATACTCGACAATAATGGACAACGCAAACATGCAATCTTTATCCCTGGACGACAGTAATCCATTGTAGAAAAATATAAATTCAAGCACGGCTCGGTTGAAACAATCTACTTTATTCGACTCGAAACAGCAGCTAAAATGAAAATCTAGACCCCACAAGTTTGTGAAAATGAAATAACAGACACGACGAAAATAAACGCCGATATGAATCGGAAGCGAATGTAAAGCTCTTGCGTTTCGACAATCGTCTTTGTCAATTTGTTTGTTTCTCCTCCTCCTCCTCGTCTTCGTCGTTCAACGGATCCCATTGACAAACGTCGCGTGTCCCCGGCACATGCACTCATACACTTGTAAATGCATTAAAAATTCCATTAATATAAACTATCGCCGGGCTCGGCTGTAACTGAATGAATTATAATAATCCACATACTCATACTCATTCGCGGCCAATCCAAGTGCGAACGCGAGCGCGTTCCCGAAATAACAATCCCATCAGTAACGTTTACCACCGGCGCTCGCTCATTTACGTCCGACTTAGCAGTGATTCAGCGGGATCACGCGCGGGATCGATATTTTGTTTAATCAATAAACCTTTTTACAGCAACGCCGCTGACCTGGACTCACACGACATACGATTTCTGCATCCTTGCGATACTGACGCCTCATTAAGGTAATTCTTCAAGCTGTTGTCACTAGATTATTGTTTTTTAAATAATATTGTTTAAATTAATAATTATGCAAAATAAATAAATAAATAAATATCACTCTGGGAGAATGTTTTTTATTTCGTAAAAAATTAATTCTTTTCTTTTGTTCGAATGAAGAAACTGCCAAAACTTTTGAGGTGGAAACAAATGTTTTGACAGTTTTACAGCCCACAATTATTTAAGAAATCGCAATATGAAGTTTTAATTTTTGAAATTTGAAATTGCAATTTGAAAAGACACTAACTCCGTGACATCAGACATGAGGGATCCCCTTAATGAGTATACTTTCATGTTTTAACTTGAAATGAAATACAGTGAAACCTTGGCCAGCTGTCATTCGCCTGTCTCTCCAATGTGACCGGCTATTCTGCATTTTTTCAAGCAGCTATTGCTTCTTCTTCTTCTTCTTCTTCTTCTTCTTCTTCAGTGTTTCATCCCTACTTTTGAATTATATCTGAGCTAACATTCGGTCATTTAAAAAAATAGTATAAACAGTGTTATAATAAATGATTGAATTTTAATCGATTAATCAATTTAACGAATGTCCACTGATGTTCCTTTATTGATAAAATGGGTTAACCATTAGATACCAACAAAATTGTGGGTTTCGGCATGCGTCGAGATAAAATGACAAAAAATGAGCCATAAATGTCTCTATAAAGTTTGAGGACTGCCGGTTTTGGTTCAATGTCGAGTTCTGAGCGATTTTGCGACAAATTGGAATCATAGTTTGTATACACTTTTTCTAACAAAGGTACAAGAACGTTTGTAACGTTTATTTATTGATTTTTTTTGCAACGAATTCGAATTGTATTAATTTTGTGCATGAAAAAATTACTACCAATCAGATATCTTGGCGAATAATTGTCAATAAGAGGCGCGTCTTTCGTAACAGTCTACGTGCACCATACCAAACGAATAGATCAATACATATTAAACTCAATGTTCCAATTTTAACTTACGAGTCGGGTGAATTCTATTTCAACAATTTCCCTACGAAAGAAACGAAATAAAGACCTTTCGAGCGATCACCTGCCCTCAGTTCAGTCCGGCTTGATTTCATTAGTCGAAATACAAACTGCAATAATGTCTTATACAACGGCGAAAGGCGCGACAAAAAGTCAAACGAACGAGCGGAATATGAAAATTGTCGGAGGCGAGAGTTGGCTTCGTTCGGCATTTTCCTGTCCTCCCTTTTTTTCGTCAATCGTTCGAAAGCACGAAACCCTCGAGAAGCCTGACTGCGGGTTGTGCAGCGTTATCGAAATGCAAGTCCCGAAGAGCCGCCCGGCAAGGGTGGGGGTGCAAACGGCCAACAGAGACGGCAGATGAATGACGTCAACGCGGACTACGGGTGACGTCAAAGTAACATACATTACATCTGGCGGGGTGCAGTGCGTCGACGCGAACCGAGGACCGATTTCTTTCTTTTCACGCACCCGTTCCCTCTCTCTCTCTCTCTCTCTCTCTCTCTCTCTCTCTCTCTCTCTCTTCGCGTCCACACCTTTTTTTCCAATTTTTCCTGCACTCGCAATTTCGTCTTTGATGGTGCAACAGCTCGCAAAAAGCTTTTTAACTGTGCCGTAAAATTTGTTTATGTGCTACCGCAGCCGGGGCAAAATATTTATTAAAAGGGATAGGAAGTTTACAATGGATTTTGTCGGTTGCAATTGACTGCACTTATGTGACTCTTTTTCGTTTTCTTTTTTCTTTTTTCTTTTATATTTTTGCCGAAATTTTGGAGAATAATTGAAGAAAATTGAAAAGAAAATAGTAGATTGAACAGTTATAAAGAATAATTTCTGCCATTTTTTCAAAGTTTTTGTGAGTAAGGACAAATGTATGGCAATGGTTTATATTTTTTCTTTCAGGACAGAACGAATGCAATTGTAATACTAATTTTGGCTTTTGAAAGACACTTGTTTATGCTTTGAATGTGTTGCAAATATATTGCACATTTTGTTAATGATTTATAAATTTATATTTATTATCAATTATATTGAATTATAAATTTTTGCATATACTAAATTCATTTCATACTTTGATTCTCGTTGAATGAAATGTTGAATAGAAAAAGTTGAAACCGAGTAGCAAGTAAGGATTGAAATAGCAATTGGAATCGCAAGTTTGTTATGAAAAACAAAAGTTAAAGTTTGCTTTAATTTGATCATCTTGCGGATGAATAAAATAATGTTCCACTTTCTGTTTTTAGATTCAAATTTTCATTGTTATACTCAAAATTAATAACAGCTCGAATGCATTGGAAAAATATGTGTTCTACATTTCTTACATATTAGAACGAATTTTTTGTCTTCAATATGAATACAATGATTTAACTTTAAAACGAAATTTTAAAAACGTAAAATTGCTTTTTGAATTGTTTTAATCGGTTAAAATTGCGAGCATTCTAATGGGAAACAATGCTTGAGAAATATTTGGAAAAACCTGAAAGGCCTTATTTTTTGAGTAATTCATCTTTCAGAGGAACTTTTCTAAAAATAATTTTAAACGTTAGATGTAGTATCATTTAAAATTAGAAATCACATTTAAAAAGTACCTGAATCAGAAGGATAATAATGCTTTTGATTCATGAAACAAAGGTTGTAATCATGTTTATAACCAAAGATGATCCAATTCAAAATTGAAAATTGGTCAATAAATTTCTTCCATTATATCAAGCGAAAAGGAGGTGGCTGCAGTAGTGGTATAGTGAACAGGTAAAGGTGGTTGCATTCAAATAATTCAAAGTCTATAATTAACTTTTTGTACTATTATTATTATTATAGCTTGTTTGCCAGTTTCTTTGTCTTATCAGGTCACTGACCTATACAACTCATTTTTTCTTCACTTTTTTTTTTTCAAATGCTTGGAACATTCTGATAGCTACCAATATTTTTAACTTTAGCATATGAGAACATATCCGTTAATCTCTGAGGTGCCATCAAAAGTCATAAGAGTCCTATTATATAGAATTGCACATTGTAATTGTGACAAACAATACATGGTAAAAATGTGACGTTACTAATGTTATTGTTTATAACAATACTGTAGTTTTCCTACTTTTAAGTACATTGTAAATAACATTATAACATTTAATGACAAGTTTGTTTCAGACATGTCTATTAAAAGTATACAATTATTGAAATTCCATCAAAGAAGCTGGCCAACTTGATTCATTTTACCGTAGTAAATTAGTTACATTGTGCAAATTCTTTTTCCAATTGACCTATTAAATTGACACCAGAGAATAAAGTGAATACTTGTTGTAGAATTAGAAAAGATAAACTTCAATGTCAAAACAATTGCAAGTAAAATTCGTTGTAATTTTGATCATTATTTCTCCATACGCATGACGGCGAAAAATGATGGAAAAGTTTGCGATTCACCAAATGTCTTCTACGGTGGGAACTTGACGCGTATTAATAACTTGAGGGACTTAATTGATGTCTACGAACGTTTTTAAGAGCAAAAGAAAGAAACAAGGAAAGCAATAATAATAATAATAATAATAATAATAATAATAATAATAATAATAATTGCGGTATGTGTAAAGGAAGGAAGAAGCGTAACGCCCGAGTTAAAAACGTTAACTTGTCGTTCGTGCGGTTAAATGGCGCCCTACTAACCGTCCTGTGGAACTCGGCCGTTGCCGCAATCGTCACCACCATCGTGCGAACCCTAAGCCGGAAAAACGGTCGCAGACGCACGCATATAGAGTGAATCGTAGTCACAATGACGAAAACTTCAAGTCCCACTTCTTAATACGCGAGATGTCCTTAATTTGTCAGCGATAAAATGCTGGACATGTTAATTACGAGTTTCATACTTCTCAGCCCTTGGTGTCTTTTGATCAAAGTAGTTCATTACGTGATATTAACTTACGCATAAATATTAACATTGACAAAATGTGATACTGACCTATTTTAAAGATTACATAAATTGTATTGTGTGGTTGGGTATTTGAAATTTATTAATTAAAAGTTAAAATTGTGAAAATATTTTATATGTTTTTAAAACATATCATTTTTAAAAATTACTCATTTTCTGGAGAAGTATATTTTTAATTTGAAAAATTTGTTTTTGTTATTTCACTGAACTTTTAATATCAGAAATAATGTGAAAATGGTTGAAACTGTGAATTACACAATCGTACAACAATCTTCAATTTCTAAACATTTATCACATTATGAGACATGATCTCCAACAATACCACTTTGAAACGCAGGCTTGTGTTTGACAGACAACGGAGTCACAGTATTTCATAGCGATTAAAGTCAATTGGGACAACTGCAACATCAATTGACCGACTAATAACAACAGTCAGCTGCATTTGAAATACGGTTTTTCGCATTTCATAAAATCGAGTTATTCGTGGCAATTCACGTAAATTTTCACGGAATGCAAAAGAAAGCAACTTTACCTTAATCACTGATTTCAATATAATTACCGAGAACATTTTTGTAGCGAAACAAAAATAATGACACGAAGATAACGTCATTAAACGTGTACACTTTAAATATAATTTTGAATAATGTTGACCTTTAACGTTCGTTTTTGGATCATTGATGAATTCAGTAAGGCTCCAATATTTCTTCACAGCAGCAACAGAAATATAGGAATATTTGGTTAAAAATAGATTTCGTGTGCTATAAATGTGAATGATACATTTTTCATGTTCATGTATAATAATTCAGTGGAGTGTAATCATGATTACGAGAAGGTGTATTTGAGTTGTATAACAAATAATTTACCAAACTTTCAAGTTTTCTAGTTTATAAGTTCAATAACCTTTTTATATTGATTTGTTTTTCTATCGTAAAAGTGGAAAATTTCCTCTATGCACTTGTAACTCGATTCAACTTTTTGTGACAGAATTCATTGCATGAGGTGTAACGTTTTTCAACAAAGAAGATTCTGTTTCATATACTTTGATTATACATTAATTAAATCATGCAAGTGAAATTCTCAACTTGTTTTTTTTTTTTCTCTCTCTCTTTTGTTTTCCTTTCATCAACCGATTAGGTAGTAAAGTATCTAAACATTGCAAAAGCATAAAAACAAAGTGGAACTTATTTATTTACGTTTAATGTAAACAAAGATAAATTAGTCGAATATACAAAACAAATTTTCAAGTTACAATTTTATTTTTTGTTTTGTGCAAAAAATTAAGTAATCATAATACAAATATTATTGTTATTGACGAAGAAAGATGTAGCAAAATAATCTTGTTTGTTTAAAAATAATATTCGGTTAACTAAAATCATGAGTTTAAATCTTGTATTGACTTTATGTATATGATTAAGATGGAAATAAATATTCAATTTTGTTGCATGAAGTATCTTGTAATTCAATAAGCAAAACAAAGTGAAGCTTATTTGTTTACATATAACGTAAACA
>JABFOV010003656.1:0-15771 GCA_022817685.1 Aradophagus sp. ZL-2020
TAACATATATATAGGAGTCTTGACGAGATGGAGGTTAGGAGTGAGGATGTGTGTGTTTATGAGCGGTGTGGTGGGGAAGTGGTCGGAAGGGGACGTGAGGGTAGTAGTCGAGGGGGGAGGGGGGTAGATGTAGAGAGGTGGTGGGGTGGAGGGAGGCTGGAAGGGGTTAACGTATAGTTAAAAAATAGTAAACGTCTCGTTCCAGTTTTTTTATTTAATATTACTACATTTTTCATGTAATTCAAGTAAACTGTTTTCAAATGTTGAAAAACTAAAGAAAGAAAAACGATGTTGGCACGTTCTACTAATCTTTATAAATTACATAAAGATTTATTAAAAAGTTGTTTACGTTAAAAAATTGATAAATGAATTGTGTCAACTTAAACTCGTGACATGAGATTGTCATTTCTGTTATCCAAAGATTTTACGCATCGACCTACAAAAAAAGTATTGCTTTTTATTGCATTGAAAATAACAACGTTGTGTTCAAGCTGATAAATCAACCAAAGAATTTTCATTCATGAAATTTCCCTGACATTTCTGCCGTTGCGTTTATGTTTTCCTTCACATGATTTTTTTTCACACTTTTTCATTCATTTTTTATTATTACGTTTTGATTGTGGTACGATATAGTTCAACGACATTTTATATCTTTATTCATGTAAACATCTAGATATCAATATTTATTTTCGTATTTATCAAATTCATATTTATCAATAAATTCAACGATAATAGACTTTTTATTTAGAATGAAATTAGACTTTTTACAAAATGTTCCATTTGTCTATTGCTACGTCAAAACATATATTGCAAATATTGAAAAAGAAAAAACATATAATGAAATGTAAGAAAATAGGTTAATTGTCGAAATATTCGTATTTTCATTTCCCAACAACAATGCCCTTCACCTAAGAATTAAAGTCTATTGCGTCATCATCGTATCCCAGTTATCGTCCGTGTTTATCGATCGAATACGTAGCATTTTGATCAACAAAATTCCATTACAACAGCAGCCGATAAAAATAACGACAACTGTTAATTCGAGCTACGTTTAGACAATTCGATCGCAATCAGCCGTTGTGATCGCCATTCATTCATCACTTTCACGTTATTGAATGAATCGACGTACAATTAAAAACGGTCCCGTTCGTTTTATCCGGCTCGTGTTTCTCGCTGCGATATGTCACGGGCCGAAAGACGCGCCCCGCTGGAAATTGATTTCAATCGGCCCGCGTCGGCAAGATTAACGGTGCCTCCGAACGATCGATTTAAATATTGCTCGGAGAAACTTTTTTTCAATTCAAATTGCATTACGGAACATAAAATCGTCAATAAATATAAACCTCTTAATTAATAAATAACCTGAGCTGCGAGGCCCTGCATTCTTTTTGCTGTAGATGAAATTTCCAACGTTCACTAGTAAACGAACATTATATTAAAATAATTTAACAACATATACTGTAATTAGAACTTAAAATATTGTGTTCTGGAAGTTGAATATATTCATCCTTTTTCTTGTAAAATTATTCGATATCATATACCATCGTTTTGTAGATGTTGAAAATGTTACCCGATTCAATTTTCGTTTACTAATAAACGTTGACAATTTTAGAAGCATTCTTTTTGCCAATATTTTTATATCCTTCAGCTGAAAAAGCAAATTTTTTGTTAAAAAATATTAACACTTTCAAGCTTAAGTTATTCCGTTTTTTCGTGTAAAACAATCTTTGTTCTTATCTATCATTTATTCTTAGCATTCACCTCCGTATCAGAAAGTCGGGCAAAGTACATCGTTATCCATCCTTTTTATCCATGCCTGATAGAA
Organism: Aradophagus sp. ZL-2020; assembly: GCA_022817685.1. NCBI lineage: Eukaryota > Metazoa > Arthropoda > Insecta > Hymenoptera > Scelionidae > Aradophagus > Aradophagus sp. ZL-2020. The sequence continues at coordinate 1,826 of JABFOV010003656.1, forward strand.
AAAAGCAAACAACCCTGCATGATATTGTTTTATTACTTTCCACGTGTGTCAAGCCATGACGAACGTTCGTCTCAATATTCCGCCTGCCGATAACATACATTGTAATTAGGTCCGGCACGCACGCCGTCGCCATCAATTCGCATTACCGGGCGCAGATTACGCCCTGTCGAAACGGCGTTAATGATTAAAGATTATGCTCCGGCTGTGTGTGCGTGCGTATGTTAAGATGGCATTTTCGATGTAAATTGATATTGACTTTTTCGTCCTGGGACTCGGGATGGATTTCTCTCGGTGTTTCCCGCAGGGTTCGGGACGAAGAATGGCGGGGTTGCGGGCGGGGGAGGGGGTGATTTCGTCGCGTCATCCGCGCGAGTAATGCGATCCGCGTTTGAAAAAGTTAATTGCTAAAAGTCTGGCCAGACGTATGCCCAACTGTTGCCAGGCTTTTGAAGTCTGACAACAGTTCAGCAGACTCCTGCCAGATTAATGCCCGACCAACTGGCAATATTTTTTTCCCGCGCGGGACACTAATTACTCGACGTTATTTAAGACGGGGAATCGTTCGCCGCCAAATTACCGGCCGTGAGTTGATTATACGCAAGAAAGCGATTTCAATTGGCAAATGCATTCTCAAAACAGATGTTTACGAGCGTATTAATTACTTTGCGTCATCCATCTCACTCTTTCGGCTTTCCGCCTTCAGGCTGAAGAATCATTTCGGCGCGCGTTGGGCAATGTTATTGAGAAATTGAAATGTGCCGTTTTTCATTTGTTTGTTGGCTTATTCTTTGGTTTTTGATCGACTTCGAAACATGCTGTTTGATACAGGTACAAAGTCCCGATAGTGATTGAGAAATAACGAAACAAATTTTTAGAAGAAAAAAGGTGAATGAGGTTTTAAGTGGTGTCAGTTGTAAACTTATTTGTCTGTGGTTTAAAATAACATTAGCATACAATTTGAAATTTGTTACAGTATTGTTAATATTTTATTCTTACTGTTATTATTATTGCAAAAAATTGGAAGACAGTTTAAAATAAACTAAAATATTTTTAGGAAGGAAAATCTGTATCACTCCGTATAATCCGTATCCGTAATTCCGTTTGGCAAAATCAATCACATTATAATTGATTCATTTTTGACAAATTTTTTTCGTACAAAAATGTTTCAACTTGATAGAATAAAAAATAAATGAATAAAAACTTGGATAACTTCCTGGACATTAAGTTAAACGTGTCGCACGCACGCACTCGCACCTCGGGCGACGTTGCGAAGTCTAGCCGATGGTCCCATTCCGCATCCGTTTCCGTGGCGATTGATCGGCGTCCCCGAGATCGCCGGGAGAAATCGGAGCCGGAGTTTCTCTCTCGCGCCTCGATCGCCAACGGCGCTCGTTGGTGGGGCGTGACAATGACATCCTGTTGCATATTAATGTCCCCCGAGCGCGACTTTCCCTTTCTTTCCGCAAAATGAAAATCTCCGCAGATTATATCACCCGAACTGACGAACAATGCTCCACTTTTCACCACTCCCCGTTTCGTTGCCGCATCGCCGCTTCCTTTCGACACGAGCTGCCTGAATATTCGCTACTCCCCCCTCCTGCTTGTTGTCCTCGGGTCGATTCGCGCGTTTCCGCGTACGCTCTTTTTGCGCCGGCCAAAATATCGTAAACAACACGGGCATACGTGACCGAGGCGCAGTTTTTTGCTCGGACGACTTTTCGTTCATCGATATATGATGTATCATGTTACTTGATGTACTCGTTTTTTATATACGTACGTATTTTTAAATTGAGGCCCGATTATCTTGGTGCTATTTTCAGGGACGTTCTAATTTCTTCGTTTGCAATCGTTGATTCGTAAATAGTTATTAACCGAAATGATTTTACTGATTCGGAGTTTGAAATATGCTTTTGGTATTTTTGTACAAATGAAATGTAATAAATATGTAATAAATAAATGTTCTGTTTTATATGTATGGTGTATTGTCGAACGATATAAATTGTTGCTCATTTCGGCAAAGTTGATTTTCAATTCGAAGAACAATGCTTCGTTGTTTAAGATTTGTCGATGAAAGACATTACGAATAGGCGGCTAAAAATATCTGAGGATTAAATTGTGTAATTATTGAGTGCAATAATAATATCGGTTTGCTTCTGGGTACGAAATTAAATAGGAAATAAATTAGTTGTTGCTCGGTAATGCTTTTATATTGGTTATTTTTTGTGACAAATAGTTTTTTGGTAATTTTCTTAAACTTTTTTTTTTACTCTTACTTCTGTTAAAGTACATTCAAAAGAACATTAATAAAATTCAGCTTTAAATAATTAAACAATTGAAAATCTCTTTTTGTAAATAATGAATAAGTACTCATTTTTCCTGCGTAGTTTCTCATTTAAATTATTTTTTAGAATATATTGAAAATAAAATTTAAAACACTAATAATGATTGACACAAAAACTTTTTTGCAATTTCGACTTAACAAAAGAAAGGTTTTGCAAAAAAAAAAAAAAAAAAAAAAAAAAAGAAAAATAGGAAGCAAAATGCATCTCCCGAAAAAGCGAACGAATTTCCGCAGACAAAAGTCCCGCGAGTCCGACAAAAACGACCTCGTTCGCCGGTACGAATCGGCTCCTCTTTTTTTTTCAGTCACCTTGAAACCCATCGAAATATCGCCGCTGCAATAAATCTCGCGTCACGAACTGTTTCTCTCAATCGACATCACTGCCAAAGATCGTGCGACGCGCGCACTGAAATCTGAATATTTTCCCAACCGAGAAAACAAATTAGGGGGAAAAAATACTCGGGATTTCAACAGGCTTTGCATAACGGAGCAGCGATTTCAATGAGCCGATCGATTGCTAAACCTCGCGCTTACTTTGTCGGGACGCAATTTAATTTGTGTAATAGAATTTGCTTCCTTTGGCATCTTGTGAAAATAACGGCGAAAGCGGGAGCAAAGAGCGCTTTTTCGTGATCGGACAACGACGAAAAACGTGGAGGACCCCCGGCCCCTCCGTAGAGGTTCTCCGTAGAGGAATGCAAGCAATTACAAGTTATTCGTGTGAATAGCACTTTCATGTTCGCCACAAAACGTCTCGCATATTAACTTTCAAGTCGGCGTTGCGCGCGCCGCGGACATTCTATTCATAAAGAGATAATTTCATTTGATCATAATAATCGCTGGGCATTGTGCGCCGGAAAAGATCAAGGATTCGCGCCGCGCTTTTCCCTATTCTTCGTGCTTCTCATTAACCCCGGCTCGTCGGCGCTCGTCCCACTTACGACGCGAGTATCGCCGTCTCGCTTGTGCGAACGCGCTAATTAATCGGGGTTTTGCGCCGCCTGTCGGCGAATTGAGCTGTTACGACAACCAGACGAGCAAACAAAGCGTGGCTACTATTTGCCTTTGTTGTTTTAATGAATTTATTTAACGAATTTAATGAACTTAGGGAAATCAGTTGGGAAATGTGCGAGAGCAGATGTTCGATGGAATACAAATTTGGGATTTATGATTTTTGAGAAAACCGGAAAGCAGAAACGGTTCACATTGACTGACAAAAATTGCAATTTTCTAACAAGTGTATTTTTATATGTGCATGAAGTTTGCAACGTTTAATTGCAACGAATTCCAGCCTGAAAAAATGTCGTCCATCAATTTGCAAAAAAACATATTGTCTTTCGAATGGCTTTATCTTTTTGCAAATTGTTTAATAACGATTTTTCCAAGTCCAAATTCGTTGTAATTAAACGTTGCAAACTTCACGCACATATTTTTATCAGCGTTTATGCTCATTGTACACTTAATATTACATATAAGTTAATTAATAGAATATGGTAAAGATCAAGGTTGCCTATCCCTATTAGCCGTGATTTCTAGCAGAATACCACCAACTTCTCTACTTTTCTTTTTTACTTCGAAAGTTATCGGGCAACATTTTTACGCAAATATGAAAAACAAGTTTCCTCTCGCCCTGAACATGTTATCGTTTTTGAGAATTAACAAACCCCGGGGGCAAAAAATAAAAGACGTTGCTTTTTAGTCGTATATTGTCAGTGTATTGACAAAACGAAGAAGTTCCAAATATATTGACAGTATATTGATGACTGTCGATATAGTTAGATTATACTATTTATATACTAAAAATATATTTTCGATCATCCAATCGGCGAATAATATCCTGTTAATGTAATATAACGATACTATATTTATCGTTTTGCTAGAGCGACTTTGAATTTTCGCGGGAAAAACGTTACGATAGCGGCGCGTCCCGGCAAAAGGGATGCCGGTGATTTTGAATTACGTCCCTGGACTTGGGCGACGCGTTCTGGGAAACGAGCCGAGGGGGGGCGGAGAAGTAAGAAAAATAAACGATTGGATTGGATGTTTCGATGGTGAAAGCTTATTGCAGGCCATTAACCCAGTTCCGGGCAACGTCTTGTGTTTCTACGGAACGCCTGCTCGCTATCTTATCGTATTGATTGTTGTTATTAAAAATTAAGTCCCGCAGAGAAACTTTCGATGATGCCGATGATGCCGGCGTGCTATCGTTTTCGCGCGATTACGAGATTAAACCGGCGACACTTCGGCTTTATCGGCTGCGAATTGTCGTCGGTTGTTGGGTAGACTGAAAAAAGAACTTTTTATTAAAAAAAGGCATATCACTTTCTTTTCAATCAAAGTTAATTCATTCAAACCACATGTATTATTTTGAAAGACCGCTTTGAATGGAAAAGATTATTTTCAGATGAAATATTAGAATAAAAATCCTCTTCAATCAAAATGAAAAATTTCGGGCCAAATATTCTTAATACTGTATTCATTTCAATTCGATAACGTTTCGAAAGGAACATTACGTTGATTGAAACTGTCGGACGACTTTGTAATGAGTCCTTTTTTCGGTTTCAATTAAAAGATTGGGGTTACCGGCGAATCACTTAAACTTCCATTCTTGATTTTCGAAGTTGAATTCTGAACTATGCTAAAAGCGGCTGTAACTTGATTATTATCGAAACGAGAAAATACAGTTTTGCGCGCTTAAAAAGAGTGCCAACTGTTCGTCTAAAGTGAAATGCAAATGTACGTACGTCAAACAAACAGGAAAGTACAAAGTAAGTTTTTGTCGTCAATATTTAATGTTATATCGAGGGAAGGAGAGAATAACATTTAATGGGGCCGTCTTGTATCGCGAGCTTTCAATGCAGTCGCGAAAAGTGCGATCAATAAAATTTATTGAGGTCGAAATTTCAACATCGGACTTCGAAGAACACACAGTCGCGTTTGTATTTTCGAGAGGCAACGTTTGTTTGTTTTACAACCTTCAATAAGGGGCGAGTTATTGAAGCTCCGTTTCAAAATGTTTACTACATTACGTTGTAAATTATTCACGAGTTCGTTTGCTGATTAATTTGTTCGAGTGCGGTCGCGCGTGCGTTTTTTTTTTTTTTTTTTTTTTCGTCCGCAATCCTTAACTGGCTTTTACGAGACTTTGTGGCCAATAAACAAAAATTGGTACCAATAATTTATAAACATTTTCACGGGCAATTTAGCCTTTTTAATGGCCACTTAAATATTATGAAATTCGCAGTTATATTACGCCGGTCGCGGTCAATCAATCGTTGATAAGCGGACCATAAAAATCCAATAAACGTACTTCGTCAAAACTATATCATCGACCTGTTGGCCGCAAATCAAATAACGAAACTCGTGAGCTACGTTTTCATTTACTTTGTTTACCGACCGAGACTTTTGTGCCTTTATTTTCAAAACCATTCGTTCTGCTAACGAGTTGTAAATAAACGGCTAAGATTATAATTATAATTTCCAAATATTATTAATATATAAGTATTATATATGTGATATATATTTTATAAGTAATATAGTTATAATTTTATAAGTAATTCGAATAGTTTAGTGACAGTTTGACGAAATTGTTTGTCTCGACTTTTCGTCTTTTTAGCAACGAATGCATGCTTCGGTATAGACTGTGTTCGTTTGTTTGCCCACGTTATATACACGGTCTTTAGTCGAATTCAGAAGAAGTTTGCACAACGTTTGCATAAACGTATCTCGCACATATCATTTGAGCAAACTTTTTGCAACTGAAAACAAACAAAACTGCCGATAGATTTGCTAAACAATAACACAACTTCAAGTAGGTTACATAATTGTTTGACGTTCAATTACGTCAAATTTGATCCAGTTGTGTGAAGCTTGGGGGGAAAAAAAATAAAAATAAAAACATCAGTTTCTTTCTGCACAGTTTATAGATACTTGTGTCATTTGAATGTAAAATTTGGTATTGGTTTTGCGGAACTTAACAGTCTTTTTTAAGTAATTGTTTCATTTTTTTGTAACTCTGTATATGAAATCAAAACACAACAATTAGTATGACTTGAAGTGAAATTCATTAGAAAACATAATTTTCAATACTTGATACGACTTAAAAAAATGCAACAAATCCAACTTTTGCAAATACTCATTATTTTCCATAAAATTCTTAATAGTTGACCCGAGTCCAATCGACCCAACAACGATGGTAATTACAGGTATCATTTTTTCGGAATCAACAAATTCGACTAATCGTAGCAATCAGTTTCGAATTACATTTATTTAGTAATTTCAATCAATCATTCGGTGCAATTAAGTTTTCTAAATCAACTCATCTAGTGCTTGATACCAAATAAATTACCGAGCGTAAATGGTAAATAGTTAAGTCAATTTAAAAAAATATTTGGTCACATATCACTAATGGAAAAAAATAAGCAATTTACATAAATTAAGATGTGCACGTTCACAGACTGCGAACAAGTGTTTTAAAATAAAGTACATGTGTCCGTGACGATAAAACACTGTTAAGCGCTTTAAACTTTTCAAATTAGCTTCCATGTTAAATGATACGGAAAACACATTATGCGTTTTATTTTTAAAATACTGACTTGAGACATCAACAAATATTTTTAATCTTAACTACCACATAACTATTGTACATTAACTACTATTAAGCCTTTGTTATTGGATTAATGTTTTCTTGAATAATGCCGTTTCCATTTTATAATTTAAGTAGAAAGTTATTTATTTTTAACGTTATTTATAATCTATAATTCAAAATTTTAATCATTTAACGAAAGCAATTGAAAAAACACTGACTTTTTGATATCAAATATTGTTTGCATATATATATAGACATAAATAAGAAATATTTCTCTTAAAAATTACTTGTAAGTTCAACTCTTTTTTCTCGCATAACATTGACATTTGGATGATTCGAATAATTTCCTTTAGCACCGATTTAACATAAACATAACGACGGAGAAAGAGGTGGGAGTGGGGTACGATCCGCTTGTATGAAGAAGTCACCGGGTGAGCGAAGAGCGGTCGCCCGCGGTGATGTTTGAACTCGTTTTTGCTGGCGGCCCGCGGCGGTGCCGCGAAGAAACGCAACCGCCGAGAGAAAGGGACGCGGGAAAATTGATCGCGCACGTGAGATTCAAACGGAGTTTCCCGAGGTGCGCGCGACACGTGGGAGAAATGACACCGCCGCCGTCGTTTCTCGGCCCGATCGCGAACCTCTTCATTAAACGTCAATTAGGCCGTCATTTTGCGCGGCACACGTGTTACGTCACGTTATTTCAATCGGCCGTTCCGCGGACGAAACGAAGCCCGGACAGAGTTGTTTGATTATGAAAATCTGGGATATGAAAATTGATCGATCTGTTAAATAATTATATTCGATCAAATCAATTTATAAGATTTAATACTTGATTTTTTAAAAATGATAATACTATCAATAACAGTAACAATAATAATAGTAATAATAATAATTTTTAATTTCAAATAAATTTTACTCATTTTTTATTCGCATGATAATAACTTTCATTACCAATTCAATTTTTTTTTAAAATTCGCATAAATACAAAACAAAAGTCGTCGAAATTGGAAAAACTTTTTAATTTAAAAACCAATTTTAATCGTACATACTCAGTTGACTTGAAAAATTAATGAACTTTATTTTAGTGAGCACACCATTGCTTATCCCTCTCAAATATCAATCAAAGTGGCAACATTGTCAGACAATCGTACAATTCTATAATTACTGCGATTTGTTATCGCACGAAGGCTTGTTTTGATTTTCGCGTAAAACGTCCATAAAATGACGATTCGTTACGTGCGTGAAGAAAAAACGATTTCTAAACAATTACGCACATCGACGTGCGTGTAATTGCCGTAAACTACTTTTCGACCTGGCGTTTTGACACGGGTCTTTATCGTAAATCACAATTGATTTATATAATAAATAAATACGTAAGCGCGATGTGCGAACTCGTGCATAACGTCGTCGCTGAATTCGAAGCTATTAAATGTAACTTCCGACAGGTGTCATGCAAGGATGACACGCTGGGTAATTAAGCGAAGCTTTTTTTTCTTCTTTTTTCGTGAAATCTGATTTTCCACGAGCGTACGAACAGGAAATGGACGTATGTCGTTGCATAATTTAATGACTTCCCTCGAAATAACGTTGTTGACGCGAAAAGAACAGAGAAAACGAACAATTTCGCTGAGAAAAAAGTTATCAATTAACGGCAAATGTCGATAAACATTTTCTGATTCTGGTTCACGTTCCTATTATATGAATCTTCTATATTTTTCATTTTTCCTTGAACTCAAGAGATCAGTGGTGAACTCGTCGAACTTTGTTATTACTGTTTTCTAATTTCAACCAAATTTGCAATAAAAATTGTCACTACTAAAAATTTCAGTTGAAACAACTGAAAATCAGAACTTTGTTTTAAATGAACATTCAGTCAATCCAACTGGGAATTCAGTAATTACTGAATTCCCAGTTGGATGAAATTTAAATTTAATTGAAACTGAACAGATTTTTCTCAGTGTCGTAAAAAGTAAGTGGATTGACAGAGGGTGCCAAAGAAGCGGGAAATGTAAAATGACATATTAATAAATTCAATATTTAAAAGTGTTTGACCAAACTAGTGTAACTACGTATGATCCAAAGGACGAGGCAGCGAAGTATGACGATTATCCGTGTAGTGCCTTTTTTCTCAGCGTAATTTATTACATAAAATAGCCGAACGAAAGTTCAGTTGATTCAGCTAAACTCGTTAGACAGCGCTGTAATTGCGGCGCGTGAACTTGTTCATTATCGCGAGCGGCGCGTGACTTTTTTCGGTGGGAACGCGAAAAGGGACCGAGCTCGCATCAAAAGCGCAAATCCGCGTAATTAGTCGGCGCATTTGACCCTTTCACTATTTATTGTGCCGCGGCGGACTGTATGATTTATGCGAACGAAAAGTTCAGAGCATAGATGATGCAAGCCCACTTAACCCAGTTGCGAGATCGGCTCCGACTGCATTAAGTAATCCGCGCAGGATCGTAAACGGGAATATTCGTACGCTCGTGGATCTGTCGTTTTTGTTAGGCGAAAACTCGACCGATCGATGAACCGATTGACGATTTCAACGGTTCGCTCGACGCGGAAGTTATTTCGACTTTTTTCCCCTCCGCTAAAAACAAAGAACGCACGTGGAGGAACGCGGTGATGCAATTCCGGTTTACGTAACGTTTCATTCGACCGTGTTCCCCAAAACTGGCGTCCTTTTTTTGCCAGCATTTTCTGATCAGGAGATGCCGCGGACTTTTCATTATGCGAGTATTAATCCATTTTACATACACTTTCAAAACGTGTAAAACTGATTTATCATTTCATGGTACATTAAATTCTTTCAATTTTCGTTTGATTTTCGTTCGTAAGATTTGTTGGAAAAAGACTTTTCCCAAAATTTGTTGTAAATTGTAGTAGATTGATTAAACTTGCATAATAGTGCAATTTTATTGAGAACAAATATGTTTTTAACAAAAATCGTAATCAATGTACAGTGAATTTCAGTACAGCAAATCAGATCTTTGGTGCGATCTCAGTGAAGGTTGAGCAAATTTTTCCAGCAAATTTGCCGCGAGTTTGCATCAAAATCGCAGAACATTATCGGCAATTTCGCGCACTTAACAGAGCAGCAAATATTTCGTGACGAATTACCGTGACGAAAATTGCAAAACATTGTTATTCCACAGTCCTTGCGTAGGGCGAAGGAGAAAATAAAGAAAAGCGTTGTCACAATAATCGATCGACGTTTCAATGGCTCGGCTGAAATATGTATTAATAATACATGAATCACCCTCGTGTCATTACGTCCGAATGAATTTGTTTACTCCAACAGGCGCGCAACATTTCTCAAGCCGTGGCCGTCCGTTACGACGTCAAACATCCTTAACCGAGCGCCGACCTACATATGAATATATAATTCATGTATCATCCGCGATGCCAGCAGATATTACGTCGGCTACGGAATAATGCTCGCTAATGAGCGTGCCGATGTTTCCGCGGCGTGGGCAGATGCTTATTTTATTAACTTTGTAATTAGAGCCCCTTTTTCGTCAGTTACATTACACTCAAGGTAATGTTTTGACAAAATTTTTACTTTTCAGTGATTCGCTTACTGCAAAGCGTTCGTGAATTTTTGACCTTTGTGAGAAAGATTTGTCTGTGTCGGAATACAGTAATTAATTTCATAATGTCAGTACTCGAATTACAACTCTTTAGTGGTTCTGTTAGCAATATTTAGAAATTTATTTATTGAGATAAAATAAAAGAAGCACGTCTCTATTTACTATTTTTTTTCGGCTAAAGGAAGCTTCTAAAAAAATCGAAATTGAAAAAGAAAGATACTTTTATTGAATTAATTCATTATTTTAGAACTACAATTATTTATTATTGCTAGGGAATTTATTTTGAAAAAAAAAAAAATTTTTTAGCTAATTAAATTTTCAATGTTAGTGAATAATAATAAATAGGGAAACGATATCTTTGTCGAAGAAAATATAATTGTGTGATCATAAACAGATGTTTTATTATTGAATAATTGCTACATACCGGATTTAAATGCCGGAGAGACGCTTTGAGCGACGGTGACAAAGTATTTGAATACGTTTCATGAAATCATTGAAGAAAGTTAGAGAAATATTTCTATTGATCGTTCACTTAATTTCCATGATTCAACGTAAGTAAAAACGAACACTTTATCGATTGGTTTATTGTTGACAATGACTGCACGAAAAATAAGTATCAATTTTTAGCAGAACGTTGCAAAACAATGGTTAATGCAATTATTTGTTGACACGACAGCATTAAACCGTTAATTCAGGTAAAACGATAAAATGTTGGCATTAAAAAACAATGTTTCCAGCTTGAATTAATTGCAACAAAATGTTGCCAAATTCCTGCGCGTAATCAAATATTCCTCTGAATCGATTATTGTGATTAGTCATTTCCAACGAATAATTCGTTTTGATTAATCAATAGTGCCAAGTCTTGAAACTGTTGCGTTTGCATTCAATATCAAAATGTGAATTCGAATTGCGTTTACGATGTTTCGGATAATTTGAAAACATTAATCTTTCGTCGCACACGCGTTGTCCATCAACAAATATTTTTCACGCGCTAATAAATTTTACGCACATTTTTCCTTCATTGTACGTGAAATAAACAATATATTATTTACTCTGCTCGTATATTAAAGTGAATTCACATTTGCAGTGCGATACATTTGCGTAAATTTTTGTCCGTCATTGTGGCAACAACATTGTGAATTATATTTACACAACGTAGTCGTTGTATATCAATCGAAGAAAAAGTATTTTAATTTTATAAAATTGCAAAAGTGATTCTTTTTATCGTATAAAAATGTAAGAAGTAATATATCTCAATTTTGTTAGACAGTTTATTATAAGTTACTACGATTATCTTCTTTAAGTGGTTTAAATTAAGTTTTAAGAAATCGTGTCTTGAGAAAGAAACTTTTGGATACATGATAAAATGATCACATGATTCAGAAACAATCGCCGATAAATAATCAATAATAGACCACTTTTAATGTAAAATTTCTAATTACAATTGTAAATAACTTTTTTATGAGTGCGACTGAATATTTATAAGATATCGTCGATTATTGTCTATTTATCATCGATTGATTCTTGGTAATAATTAGTAATTCATAATTCATCATTATTTGATCTTTCATTTCTTACACGTTTATGATTGTTTTCCAAGTTTTTTTTTTTTTTTTGATTTCACTTTCGCATTGATAATCAATTTGTTATAAGCGGAATGCAAACTTTTTTTAGAGTTTGTGCAACTAATGACTAAATGTGATTGATAATTGTTTAGGAAATATGAAATATGAAAAATTAACACATGACAATATACAAATATAAATACATAAATATACGAACATATATATAAAGAAATATTAAGAAAATTAAGTACAAATAAAATTTGTGCGTCGGTGAAATAAAACATAAGCTCATAATCCGGGAAATATTTACAAGTGGTAATTTTTGTTGATTAAGTTATTTAACGAAACATTGATAAGGAAACTATTACAGAAGTAAACCTGCTTATGTTCTTCCTGTTTCAACTTTTTCATGTTTTTTAGTAACAGCAAAATAATTTTGATTGCTTTAAAATCAATCAAAATTAATATTTCAATAATAATGTTAATACGAAAACATTAACCAGGAAATTATATTGCCGTATCCGATATGGATTTAAAATTCACTGATTATACTTTATGAAATCATATTTTTCTCAGTATAGTGATATAGTTTTTCTAAACAAAAATATTTGGTTCGTCACGTTGTATCTAACCATCTAACCAATTGTTGATACAAGTCAAAATTGTGTTTGCTGAATGAATTTGCGCGCGGTTAAGTTTGTTTTTAGAAATCAGGAGTACTCACAAGTTCGTTACACTTGACCTTGCCAATATTTTTATTTCTAACGACAACATTCTACATTTGCGCTTTCGAGAGATAGGCAAGACATTCCAGTTGTCGGTTCAAGAGAAAATATTTGTGTGACGTGAGAAATACTTTTTTTTTCTACTAATCAGGTAAAATTTCACTTTTTATGTAGTCACTTTTCCCGTTACAAATTAATATTTAAATCTCAAATAGAAAATGACGTAAATTATGTGTCACTTGAAGAGGTGTAACTCAAATGGTTCAAAATTGTCTTTTTAATTCGAATTATGAATAAATTATTAAATAATTCATAAATAACCGTAAATTAATCAATATTATAAACAAAAGAAGCAATTGCGAGAGAAAGAGAAGTATTATGTAACTCGGACATAATGTATGTTAGCATTATCCAACCAAATGTAGGATTTACATAAATTTGTCTCACTGACATAAGTTGTGTTTTAATTACATAACATTTTTCTATTTCTGTCTCGTAGCCAAATAACAAAAAGTCTCGTAGTTGAATAAACTGTTTAATGAACGCTTGCGGTGATACAATTATGAAATGACCGGTCGATCAGGCGACTGCCTTAATAATCAAGTCCAAGTTCCGCGCAGTTGGCGAAGCCAAAAGTAGGAGAAGGCGTGTGAGAATGGGACGAGCGAAAAGAGGATGAGAGGGCGCAGCGGTAACGGTGCGCGACGAGGCCGGGACAAAGACAGATGAAAGGCCTTGACCGGGCGAGGCGCAACGAGGAACAGGGCATCAACGGGACGACGCTGCTCGACACTGATTCATCGGTCGAAGAATGTCGGAACCGTTCATCGTATCGTCCGCGATTTCGTTCATTCCGGTAGGCTTCTCGTAGACAATCGGCCACGTTGCATAACCACGAAAAATCCTCATCTACGACCCCCCCCCCCCCCCCCCCCCCCCCCCCCCCCCCCTCCCCCCTCCCGCCCCCCCCCCCCTTTTCTCCATCCTGTCGGGCACCGCCCGCCCCCCCCCCCCCCGACAACACCCCCAAAGAAACCAAACCAAACACCCGCCCTCGTCCCACTCTCCCACACCCCACCGAGCCCCTCCACCTCCACTACCCCCGCCCCGCCGTCCTACACAACACACACACACAAG
>JABFOV010003657.1:0-15766 GCA_022817685.1 Aradophagus sp. ZL-2020
GTATTTAATAAATGAAATCTTGATACATGTCTATAATGATTAATAAAATTACCTTACAACTATATACATTCGCAAACAAAGATACCTTTATGTTTTATGAAAGTTGTTTTTGCAAAATTTATCGAATTAGTACAATTTTTTTAAATAATATACATTTGTTTTTTATCCAATTCGTTTTGTATTTACACTTTTATTTATTAAATTAACTTACCCGTTAAATATACTTAATTCAATTTGCGATAAATTCAATGATAAAATATTCATTGAAAATTATTAAACTTTGAAATTTATTTCAATTTATGAATAACTGTCATAAAAATAAAATATATTCTTTTCATTTTTAAGAAGCAGATGCATTTAATAGAAAATACTAAATATTTATGAATGCTGAGCATTATTCATTGATTCATAGATACCTGTATTACCGACTTGAAGTATAGCAACGTACTGTAAAACGCGAAACATGATAAAAGTCTTAGTAACTTTTTTTATTTAAAAAATTATGAACATACATAAAGTAGAAATTGAATGAATTTGTTTATAAATATTTTTGTACGCAAAATAAATATTTTCTCATTTCGGAATTTCAATACTACATTGAATTTGATTAAGTAAATCAACATACTTTCACAATATATCATTTCTGAATAAATTAATTGTATTAAAACAAATACAAGTAATAATGATTTTCTTATTTAAATAGAAAGGATTTTTTGAAGCAATAAATCTTAATACATTTGACTTTTTCATATAAAGTTGAATAAAAGATCATGCGGACCTTTACTTTTTTTTCGTTATCTTTACTTACCACTCGGTTTTCGATAATTGTCCACGTTATCCGCCTTACGCGTCGATTTCGAGGAATGTCTTAAAGTTGCCTCAAAGTCTCCTACAACGTCGCTCAAATCCAAATGCGGTAGATAAACTTTCTTCACTTGTTCGCCCTCGAATTTCGGAGGAACGGTCGTTGGGCTCTTTTCCTCGGTTGACTTTTGTTCCTCAGTCTGCTTTGCGTTGTTTTCCGTTCCAAAAACAAGCGGACTCGTCTGAAAGTACACAAACGTGCATTAGTCGTATTAAAAAGTGTTGAAAAATCAAAAAGAAGTCAGTGTCTATTTTTATCAAATAGGTCGGCGCTTACAAATGTCATATCCAATGCATGATGTATTCTTTCGCAATCAATGAACCTTCGCGATTTTGCGTGAAAACGTAATTAAATTAGACTTCATTTAAGAATCGCGCTTGAAAGTCAAATTTTAGAATTGCAAATCGGAACAAATAACGCGAATTTCAACGAGGCCGTTAATTAATACACCATTGTTGTGATAAATAATCGATTTCGCATTTATTTATCTCAGCGTATTTTGAGAGTGTCAACACACCCACAAGTTACGTTGCCTGGCTCGAAAATGTAACGATAAAATGGCAAAAAGGCCGTGACTGAATGCGTTGACCGTATGATAAATTGTAATCAGAGGTGAAGAAACCGGTTACAAAATGTACATTACAGATAAATCAGACGTAATAAATTGTGAGTGATACTGCACTCGGCGAGGAATACGTAGTTAGCGAACGATCGCGGCGTTAAAATATCGCCTTGCAATTTTAACGCGAAACCGCCGAAAAATGCCGACTCGTTTGTCATTTTACCTTACACCCGAGACGTCCTTTTAAATTCGCGCAATATGATTTATTTTCGCTCGATTATAGTTTCCTGTAATTTAATGTTGCCGCGGCTTTTAAACTCACGTTGATGTATATATTTTGTTGATTATAATCAGTACTTTATATCAATACATTTATGTCTGAGAATATTTCTTGTTACGCACATTTAATAGTCTAAAGGTGTATACTAACCAGTCCTAAAAGAAATTCCATAGACTGACATTGCCGTCGTCGTTCTTTTTTCCTCCGTCTTTCGTCGGACAGCCGATTTTCAATACTTCCTGCTGCGATAGCTTCACAATAACGAACGAAGTCCAAATCAATGTGATATCCATATGGGCAGCAGGAGCATTTAGGGCGAGTCGTGTTGGTAATGTATATCTTTTTCCCCACTGAAAAATGTCGGAAATTATTCAATTATACTTATTCGTGCATTTTGGAATCCAAATATTATATTTTCGCGACGAAATAATTGCAATTAAAGTGTCTCGCTTCGGGATCCTGTTCCTTGTTTTTTCTGCGGACAAAAGTAACAGCGCCAATATTACTGGCTCATATGTTGCAGGCCGATGATTTTCAAGTATTTTGATTGGCTATTTATATTCAACGTTTCATGATACGCGGGTTAAAAATTTTATTTCCTCGCACATGTAATGCGTTCTATATTTACATTTGGAGTTGTTGAACCGTGATTTGCCGTTTAATTTTAGTAATTTAAAAACATTTTTTCAGTCGCAAAATTATGTTTGGAATGTTGGTGTCTGTAAAATAATGGAAACGAATCAAATCACATTGTATCGTGTGAAATGTTAACCACTACTTTGTATCGTGTTCTTATAATCTATTATATGAAGTCAGTATGTTGGTTTAAGATTCTAAAAATGGTAAAATCACTTTTAATGTATCCAAGATTTCTTAAAATCGCCTTGGGCGTACGGTAATTTTAAACTTGTAAACTTGTAACCGTATCCCTTGAATCTATAATGCCAATATCGTATATAATTATGATAATAGAAATTCAAATTCAATTATGTGGTGTTGTAATTTAAAACACATAACAAACAAAAATAAAAATCTTTGTCATATTGTTTTCAGAGTGAGATTTCAATAAAATCTACTAGGTTAAAATTTCAATGTCATTGCTCGTGAATCTATCAATAATGAATGATTTTATTGAAGCACAACGTAGACAATTTTCCATATTCTTATTGCTTTGCAAGTAACGTGATTTTACTTTGCTGAATATAATCATTTATTTAACAAATTTACTTCGACTCGATTCTTTTTGTCATTCCAAATGTGATACCATAAAGAAAGAAATGTCCGATAAAACGTACACCTTATGCGCCCGTCCATGTCTCTTATTTTAATGCGCCCGCACATTGTACATTTACATAATTATCTTGTATCAATATCTAATCGGCTGGTTACATTCATACACGCTTGGAATAATTATTATTCAATTCTCCCGCACGAAAGTAACGACCTATAGAATACTTATTAACACGTTCAAAATCAAAGATAAAATCAGTTCACTAAATATTACACCCAAAAGAAGGTTTTGCTTGAGGGAAGAAATGAAATTTCATTTGAAGTTCTGTCTTTAAAAAACTATTTATTTTTGCAAGATATTATTTTTCATGCAAGATATTTTTATTTTGAATGAAACAATAAGGAATATATTAAATATTATACATTATTTCATTTTCTTTTCGACTTGATATAATTTGTAAAAAACGTTTTCATTTAAAAACAATTACCAACAACGAACGTTGAGAAAATAAAAAATCCATGAATCTGCATTTCGCTTGTGTATCGTAACGAAAGAAAAGCGGAATTATTTCTAGTTGGAACAATGTAACAAGTGTTAAAAAAGCGTCTCAATCGCGAAAGGTGTGTGTTAAAATAGATCCGCCGTGTAAAGACGGAACGTAACTAAAATAGTTATGTTATTAATAAAACTCGTATTTCAGTATTCCACTTCATTCACGAAGAAGTCGGTTGTCAATACTTCTTTGGAAACGTGTCACATCGGTGACTTAATAATATTTGCCTCGCCATTCCGAGTTACGCCTACGGTATTAAGTCTGCCGCCGAGTTAGTCCTTTCTCATAGCCTGTTTTTATTCATAACACGACGCGCGGTTGCCTGGTCGATTTCATTGATCAATATGCGGCCGTCCGCGAATCAAACTTTGTCCGCCGTTGACAAATCGCAGCCGACAAATGCGGTCAAGTTCAACGGAATCGACACCTTTGATTGAGAGACGATCCCGGGATCGAGCGGGCCCGTTCGTTGAATCATCGTGATTCTTTATTGGCCGATTTCCTTGGATTTACGTTTCCTTTCACGACGACCGAGTCATTTAAATAATTCCGTCTCGCGCGCCACTCGCCTGATTCTTTTCACAAACAGGTATAATTATTTGTTGGCGCCCACGCGATCGAGCGCCCGGTATGAAAAACGCAAAAGCAAAAGGTATCTCAATTGATAAATCTATTTTATTAGATACATAAATGTCCGATAAATTGTTTGCGCGGGAAATCGAAAGAAATCGAAAAGGTTTCGTTGGCACGTAAAACTGATTTCAGAGACAGGGGCAGTTAAATGTGATAAAATATTGAGCGTCGAATTTTTAGACGAATTTTATTTCAATTTTAATAAATCAAAATTGCTTGACCGGCGGGGAGAAAATCATGCTGAAAAATTTATTACTTATGAAGTAAAAGCGGGATATATTAGAAATTGTTAATCTCAGTGGAAATGCAAATAATTAAAACAATCGATTATATTCTTATATTATAAATTTGAATATTTTCTATTTTTACAATTTATACTTTTCCTTTTTGTATATTTGTTATTAATATTTTGTCTAAATATTCTTTAAGTCAATTTCTATTGACGAAAAAAATTTCCGAGACATTTCATATTTGTGGAAAATGCAATTTAATAATAACAAATGATAAACCCATAATATCATAACGTCAATCAAAAGCGAGATAAAATCATCGGTAACATTGTTTGTCGGTTAAACGGCCGGCGACGCGTAGTGTTTAACTGCGTTCATCAATTATTGAAGTTTTCGGCACGCGGCCTGATACATATTTATCCGCCGTTAATTTCGGCTGATTCATTAGCGTTTAGATCGTCGCGTTGTAAAACAAAGCGGTGACATTTATTGCCTCCTTTAAACGCGAGTTCAATGCTCGTCGTGCGTGATAACCAAAATGTGTTTTGTAACTATTGGCTGCAATCCAAAAGCGCGATAATAATAATTCCGTTAGCTCAAAGTTCATTAGCCGACGGAATATGCAACGAGAATATTAAGACAATAATATACAATAACAACTATATAGTTCCCCGACGGGCTCGAATTTTAATGTCCTTTTTAGTCTATTTCCGAGTGCGTCGTTTCCTACATTTTAGCGCGCCACTTGTTACGGTACATTATTCGAAATTAAAGTGACAGAACTGTTTAATTGGATTAGGCTCAGCGAAAGTGGAACGTAGCGAGCGAAAACGAAGAAGGGAAAAAAAAAGATTTGCATTTTTAGACGACGTGAATTTTAATGGAACGCCCGACGTTACGGTCACAAGCAAATTTTCATTTCTCATTCTTTTTTCATTCCGTCGCTCTTTTCTTTTTCGCCGCAATTTAAAACTGATATTAACACGCTGGATTTACCTTCAATTTCAACGGTAAGTTGAAATTGTTTTTCGTTGCTTACCATTTGCATTTAAGCCCCGTGCTGGCGATGTTAATGTTAATGCCATCGTCTTCAAAGTGTATTTACGTAATACACACTTGCGGTCTCATTCCGTTTCATCTGCAACAGACAACAATGTGGACATTGATAAACTGTGTCATAATCTGGTTTATGAATCTATTTTCGGGGGCTTTGAATTCGTCAAAAAATGCCCATTATGACCGCGCGCCCAAAAAGCGCACTACGCCCGGCGACATTTGAGAATAGAAAGTTCAGAAGAGATTTAATTAACTTTGAACATAAATCGGAGTAAATCCGATTTGCTTGATGAGGTTCAGGTCAAAATAAAGACTCAGGTGCTGCATTTTTTCAAACTATATCAACATAAGAAATACAAAAAATCTTGAAGCGACAATTTAAATGAACCTCTTTTCAGTTCACCTCAAACCCGTCGTTATTTTTTTTTTTTTTTTTTGCGTCATAAAGAACAAGAGTATGAATGTTTGCGCAATTTCGTTTGCTAAGGTCACGCGTCGGTTTTTCGTCATACTTGAATGTATCTTTGATGACATTATGCCTCCCAAAGTTGAAAGGCGAGCGTCTGTTTACACGTCAAATTAAATTACAGATCCTACCGTAAACCGTGTGTGTTCGGTGTTTATGCGCCTGGTAATAAGTCGCGCTAACTTGTAGGTGTTTATTACGTACAATAATGATGAAGGATAGCCATTTGTATTTCATAATAGAGCAACTCGCTTTTCAGCGTGCCCGTCGTCCAACTTCCTCGTTGAAAAAATAAACATGACAAATGCATCTCAATGATTGTATTGCTGGCAAATCGCATTGAGAAAAGCCGATTTCCTGGCGTTAATCATTGAAGTAGTTATTTCATCTCGACAATTTAAAATATCAATTTTTAAGAAAAATTACTTTGAGTGGCAAATCGCAATCCTTGAAACATTGAGAAAATGGTATTCAAGTATACATCGAGTTGATATTTAAAGAAAAGTTGAATAAACTAAAGAAAAAAACATTAAGCTGAAACTGTATTAATGCATGAACGATATCAAATAAGAAGACTGTGATTGCGTAATTGATTTTTATAGTTTATAAAAAAAATATCGTCTCAAGTACATAGTCCTTCAACACACGTGGTTTGTCTTACAATGTGAAAATATTAATTAACATTTTTCTATAATAAATAATTGTATTGCGATTTGCAAACAAAAGAACAATTTGATTCTCAAAGAAAGAATATATTTTAAAGTGCTGCTAATTGCACATAAATAGCTATTAAATAAGAACTGGTCATGTTTCTTAGTACACGGCAATATTTGCACAGATTTTTTTTCCACGCGGTATAAGCGTATTGTTTTATTTGACGTTTGACCTGGAAGGCAAACAGCCAATACAATAGAAGCAAGAGAACTCGCTGTCATCCTTCAAGAAGTACCCGCGTTAACGTGCATACAATTTCAATGTTAATAAAATCTAAACCCAGGTTGATTTAAGACATTATCTGGAACGAGAAGTAATGGCTCGATAAATTGTTGTCAGAAAATCGTGTTTATAGGGTACGCGTCGTCTTTCTCCTGACTAATAAGATCATCGTAGCTACGTAAACACTTAACAAAATAACGTCGCCTTAAAAAGCTTCGCTTGCGATAGATGAAGACTTCACAATGGTCCCTAAGAAAAGGCGAATCTTGGAGAACGCCGAGAGCAAATATTGTGCTGTTTGTCTTGCACGAGGAAAGAAGATTGTTTAAATATTTGAGCTTAGCAGCACGAAACATTTGAGAGCGTTTTTACAGAATTAAATCACACGTTTCGGAATTTCGCGTGATTCATCGTGGTACCGAATTAGCCGAGATGTATGTATTTAAATAATTTGAAGGAAAAAATTTGTAAAATTAAACCGCGTGAGAAGTAGAATTTGTCTGATAAAAAAGTAAAAAGTTTGACGCTGACATGCGAGAGTGCGTCAAGATTTACGACATTCGCACAGTTAAAACAATCGCGAGAAAAGTAAATGCAACGAACCGCTTGCCATATTTAGATATGTCGTTTTAATTGCACGTACTCTTATGGGATTCAAGTATTACGTGGTCGCAAATAGACATGAGAGCTTCTTATATCGAAACAAGTTAGTGCATTTTATGATAATTTTCCGTGCAATAAAATTTGTTGCATTTTATTTTCACATTACTACTAATTACTTTTTACTCGTTCAGAGTAGATGCGATTGATTTGCAAACTTTCAATGACACAGAACATTTGCACTGTGAACATAACTCAATTACATTTTTTATTAAAATAATTTTTAAATGCGAACGTATGTAAAAAAAATTAAATTTAAAATAATGTACGCGATACTAAATTATAATCAACACTGGTTTATGAAAAGACACTTACTCAATAATTACGTGTATTATGATTTAAAATAAACAATTATATTTGATCAAAGTCACGATGGCGGCGAACCTAATCGAAAGGTATAATGCTTCCAACTGAAACATGACGAATTGATAGATGAGATACAATATCGGGCCTGATAAGCTGGCACATGCGTTGTGTATGTAGGTGATAACTTAGACGTAAAGCACATTAGTGATTTATGTGGTGCATGAAATCGTGTTTGTTCAGTATAATGATCAACTAATTAAATCACAATAGAACGAAGCCGTATCCGATTTAAGATGAAAAATTCATATTTTTGTTTTGAAAACAAACACTTATTACTAATGTGTATTGATCAATACAAACAAGTTTATTGCAAAATCAAACATTGATATTTTAATTACGTATTGATAAGTGTGCTGCAATTATAGCACACTATGCACCAAAGATTATATTGCCATTAAGCGTATAAAATTTTATGTTGTAAGAATGGAAAAACGTAAATTACTCCCTCAGGAATGAAAAGTTTTTTTCGAGGAATTAAAACAATATTTTAATCTTGATAATGTTTCATTCCCAAAGGTGAAAAAACATCGTTTTACTCCCAATTTTAGAGTTTTTGAATTTATATATTTTTTCATTTAGTATCAACAAACAATATAGCAACTAAATTTATCTGATGTATTCAAAAAAGTATGATCGGTTAAGCGTATCACTAGTAAGCTGAATTCTTAAATAAGACTTTCTGGAACTTATTAAATTAGCCAATTAGCGAAATTCGCAATATTGACCAATATGTACGGGGATTCTGGATCAAATGAAGAGTCGACGTAAATGGATGGTAGTCGTTACGTACTCATTTTGCCATGAAGTTTCTTTGAATGAACCGAACAAAAATACTTTGGGACCGGATGGGAAAACAAGACGAGCGGAATATTTTGGTCGTTCTTTCGGTAATGATACGTGCTTGACGGATAAGCGCGGATCAATATTTATATTTACTCAGAATTATCACAGATATTTATTTGTACTAGTAAAATAAAACGCATGAATCATAAGCCTAAAAAAGCGTCGATTAAAGTTTTTCATTATAAAATTAAGTATAAATAAATGTCACCTATTGATTTTTAATTAATACACTATAATACAGTGAAATTAGAAAATCATAAAAAAAGAATTAGTTTGGAAGAAAATAAGAGAAAAAAAACTTACTCCTTTGAAATTATCTCAGCAGTACTTATTAATCTTTTTTCTCTTTTTTTCTCTTTTTTTTCTTTTTTTTTCGGTCCTTTAAATACATATCAGATCGGTGTATTTCATGTCCAAGTGAATAATTTGTTCTCTAATCTTGAAATTGTACGGTGATAGAGTGTTCTGCATAGTTCCACTAAGGACACCGGCTTGTTTCTGATGCAGTACATGAGTCAGAAACGCATTCGTTGACTTTTTACATGTTATCGTCAGATCTTTGCCATAGACCGCAATAAAAACCTACGAAAATAGCGCTCGCTTGCTCCCACTTTTTCTCCATCTCTGTCGAATCATTTTTCTTTTTATCTGGTCTTCTTTTCTCGTCCAAACGTGACTTTAAATCTTTACCCGTTGTTTACTGCCGAAAAAGTTTCGAGGGCGCAGTGCAATAAAAATTGCCTGAAACGTCGGTTTAAATTAATAGTATAGTTACAAGATTATTTATGAGGCAATTGCTTTATTATTCTTTTTCCGAAATAAGAAAAGTTATGTTACTGCGTTTTCGAAGAATATTTCATCTGGTCCCATTAATAAGTATGTTTTACATTTCATCTTAGAAAAACTTGGTACTCGTTTTAAAATCTTTGATAAATGTTCTACATTAGAACCTTGCAAATGAAATTGCGCAAATTTCTATCACAATATTTTATGTGCTATAAAACTTTTATTTATTCCGGCCGTACAAGTCATTCTTATTTTTAAGTACACGGGATATTAAAAAGTTACCTAATTAGTGTTTTAAGCACGTGAAGTCAATGTCAATATAAAATATGTTCCGAATACCATATAAGTAAGACAAAGTTATATATTACATCGTATATATTTAATTACAGTCTTAAACATGAATCAAATATGGAAGTACGGAATATTAATATTTAAATATTGATAATACATATTAAAATTTAAACATTTTTACATTTGAATCTACATTTAAATTCACATCTCAACATTTATTATATACTTGCAAAAAAATTTTATTGGTGATTAAAATGAAAAAAAAAAGAAATTAAACTTTCGCTGACAATAATCGTTATACAAATAAAACAAAAACTCAAGTATAATATTAACACTTCAACGTCGATGTTACACGTAATATTTCAAACAAGTTGACTAATTATAATACGCTTTGGTTTCATGTTAATTATATTTGGCAGGTGTTCATTTCAGATTTGTACGTAAGCAAAAACGTGATTTAAGTGTAAAACGGAATTCATAAGGTTAACACGTTATGGGTGGCCTGCACCTTTGAAAAGTCACGATGGACAATACCTTTTTACATTTTTCTTTTCGTAGCTAACTTTATTTGACTATCTTTAGGCAGCCGAATATATTTTTGACTCAGATTTCTGATAAATTTAAATAATCTTCACTTTAAATTAACTTGCAAATAATAAATTAAATTAGTATTTTTATATTATTAAATAATTTCAAGTATGTTTGAAAATAATTTTTACATTATAATATAATTATTGAAAAGTTATATAAAATCGTCATTTTAAAATTAAGATTTTTCTAAAAATTTTTTTTTTTTAATTATAAATTATGCTACAGGCATTAGAATATTATAATACTGGGCCACTTAATGTGTACAAATAATGCATTTCACTTATAGAGGTCAGACAATTATACATGTTTAAACAAAATGCACTCCTAGAAATAAGCCATTTCACTTAATCTTCCTGTTCGGCTAAAATAGATTCACGAAAATATAATACAGTCTCGGAGAGTAATGACAAGATATATATTTGTACATTCGATTCGACTGAAAAATTATCACCTGCTAAATTAATTGCAGTGAAATGTGTTACAAAACTATCACGATCGATACAAATCTTAAATTTCGTCACAAAATTAATTAATTTCTCAATCAAATCCAACACCACAATCGATTAAAAAGTACGCGTCTTGAACGTATTTGACCAAATGGTTAAAATGCAAAACATTACATTGAACTCTTCTATTATTAAAAATGATAAATAAACTCTGAAATGACTGTCTGCCATTAACTTTCCAACGCACTTCATTATCTCCAACCAGTCACTCTTCAATACATGCCAAAAAAAATTTCAATATTGTCTGTCGCTCGAACTACTCGAAAGGCTTTTAAAATTTTAATCTTCGAGGACATAAATTGTTCAATGAACGCACCGTGTATCCCACATTTATAAATAACGAAAACGTCCAGTCGACAATGGACTCGAAAACTGTCGAAAATGTCGGCCAAACGAGCGGTTTAAAGTCGAATATAGGCAAGTAAAGGCGCGCGTTGGCGTATCCACGTGTCTCGCTCTCTCCCGCGCGACAAAGATTATCCTGTGGTACATAAAAGGCATACGAGTGTGTAGGCACGGTCCAAGTGTACGAAGCGCGCGGCGCACTTTCTTGCGAGCGCACGGACACGAGCATTGTAGCCATTACCTTGTCCGGTTGATCGCCATTGATCGCGCGCTTACGCTCGTTCCACTCGAATCGAGAATTATTGAGCAACTTGGACCCGGCCTTTGGCCATTTCCACGGCGAATACTTTTCCGCCGACAGGTGTAACGAATTCGCACTTTTATCGCGCTGCGTCGCTGCCCATATCGGACGGCGTTTCGTCATCGCGCGAGCAAGGCCGCGATGCTGGGCGGCGGCGTTTCACGAAAATCACAATCGAACCGCTGATCGTCGCGATTGTTCAATTTCGGTCGCCGGAAAGTGAAAGCCACGCTGCTCGCACTTTTTCCCGCCTGTAATTTGCCGACGCGCGGCAACTTTTCGACAATTTTTTTTTTGTATCGACCAATTGAAACTTTGACAACGTTCTGAAATGTGAAGAATTGTTGATTTCACTTTTGCCTATAGAAAAAGCGGAGAAATGTGATAGAGATCCGATAAGACAAATGTTTTTTTTTAGTATAACATATATGAGTGCACGTGATACCTTTAGTAAATATGCTTCAATTTTTAAGCCAGTAATGTAACATTGATCTAGCCAAATATTGGGCACTGACCAGCGCTTGGCAACGGACCAAAGACTAGTGTTTGACTAATAAAGTTTTACATTATTGGTTAAAAGTTAGAACACTTTTTAGGAATACTTTTGCTCGGGTTTGTTTCGTAAGAAGAAATGCTACTTTTTGGCACCAAGACAGAAAAGGACTACTTTCTACCCGAAGAACGGGTATGAAAATAGATTTTACCGTACACGATTTCTAAACAGTCATATATGTAATTTGTTCTCTTTATATGCTACATAAATTATGATTCAATTGGATATGTTGATTAAACATACTCTAAAATTTCTCTCGCGTGATTTTATAAGATTTGTTCGTTTTCATTCAAGCGACAATTTACTAATAAAGTCAACTGAAGGTACGCAATCAAATTTGTCACGAAAATTTAATTTGCATACGCGCGTTAATGATCCGCGGCGAAAGTCTCGTTATCGATTATAACCGATTTTTTATGCGATTTACAACCTGAGATAACTTGACTCCAATTACCCAGAAATTATGCACCGTTGCTCAATTTCAAAAGAATTGCGCCAACCTTTTTATCAGCCAGAAGGTCGGCTGCTCTGATTTCGCGACACATTCAAGGGACCGTAAATGAAACTGCGTTAGACAGTTTTCCGTTTCGCCGGAGTTCGCAGTGTGAGGTCTGAAATCAATGAAGAGACGTTGCTACTATCTCTTTTTTAAATTTTGAAAGTGAAAATAAGTTCTCAGTGAATATTATTCATGATAAGGAATCAAATAAAGAAACGCGGTTTCCCGTGAGAGTGAAGGCACCCGACGAGGAGCCAGCTGAACGTGTAATATATAATTTTGAACACTTTTTCAAAACCATACGGTACAATTTTCCAGCATTATCCCGTGAAGTCATATTTTCCATGATCCATTAAAGTGATTCATGCGATAATTTGTAATGCACGTGTGCGTTCCTCCGAGGTGTGTTAGATCTATAATTTGCTTTTAGATAAAAATGCGAACAGATATGTAAAGAGTTACTGCTGCGCGGCGTCGGTTAGAATTATTAGTTGAGAAATTATCCGATTTCAAACATGTAACAAAATTTAACATTAGATATATTTCACTGTCGGTGTAATTATGTTTACAGATATTCTAACGGATTTTAAGTTTTACGTAGCATATGGTCCATTTCACAACTATTTACTGTAACATAATAATTATAATAACTTGAGGGGATAAATGCAATGTGTTCAAAACCACAAATTAATCTTAATGGAAGTTATTGTTAACTTAATTTGAAATATTGGTGACTTAATTTCGATAGTCTAAATCTTGATATCAGAACCACTGAAAAAAAGTTTCATTGTCTTGGACATGAAAAGTGTCTCAAAACAAGACACTTATTTTTCTAGTGACATTATAACCATTAAAATTGGATAACTTATTGAAGATGATTGTAACATATCAAACAATCATTCGTCATTTCCTTTGAAAAGATGATTATAATTAATTTCCCATTGGCACACGTACACAGTTTGTCTGGAATGTCGGTAGCAAAAAAGTAAAACAATTGCAAAACCGTCCTCGGGCATTTCATTGAACATTTCCGTGAAAGTCGTTAACACAGTGTTTTAATATGTATTACAGTTCATCTACAGTAATCCTGTGCGACGATATACGATATGAATATTATGGACCCACGCTTCCGAGTGGGCGCAGTGCAACACATACATATATCTCGGATCTTATTTGGTGCGAGCAAGGCGCGCACGCGGGCGCGCACGATTATGAACGCCGATAAAATGCGCGAAGATGCGCATCGCGTTAACTTGTTGCGTTTCGTTAAGCGCGACTATAATTTGCGCCAATAAATCACCCCTACGGACGTAAATCATTCAAAGCATCGCGACGATATAATTGAAAATGACGGTAGTCTAGAGTTTCCGACAAACTGGTTTCGGGCCGACGAAAACCGCCGCGTAATTTTCACGATGATGTACGCGGCCACGTTGTTTAGGTCGCGTTTCATCGTTTCACGATAAATTAGTTATTTTAAATGACGCTCAACGGCCACTTTTTTACGTGCCGAGTGCTATCTATATAACACCTCGTAAATTTTCTGTTAAGTAACTAGATAAACAAAAGGTAAATGGTCGCTTTCCTTTTAATTCGATCTCAATAGTTTGCAAGTACAAGTATAAATTCAACAGTTATTTAAGATCGGTGTGACTTGCGCGCTAAATTTAATAGATTTTTAAAATACGATTTTTTAGAAATCTTAATAGAAAAAGTTCTATTAAGATGCAATCACGTTTGAAATCCATTTGATGAAAAATGATTTGAGTTGTCATAACTTACAACTTTTGTCTTTCCATTTAAATTCGCCAGCAGTTATCTTATCGCGGAGATAAAATTAAATAAGAATAATGACCATGTAAAAACTAATACTTTATCTTCATATTTATAACAGAGAAATTCGTTACGATAGTAAGAATCATATTCCATTGTCATTTTTCTATAACAATCTCAATTTTCCAGTCTAAAAGTACATTTCACGTAATTTGCCGAATAAATTTCCATTCAATTATACTGACTAATGTTCAAAGTTATTATGTTCATGTAAATTTCTTAGCAATGTCCATCGCGTAATTGAAAAAGTAAAATTATCTTGAAATACAATGAAAAAGTAGAGGTGCAAAGTACAAAATTATAAAAAACGTACAAAATAATACTATCTTGCATTAATTACAAGTGTCAAGGAATGAGCAAACTGGCTTAATGATGGCTAAAGCAACACTGCGAGATCAATGTTTAATTAAATAATAACTGGCTGAATTAATGAATCCTTTTTTCAAATGAATCGTTTTTCAATTAGTATGATTGATCGATCGGTGAAAAAGGTTTATAAAAATTTGTTGTTCAGTTTTTATAATTAGCTTTCGAAATTTCATTAATCACATACGGCGTAAAGACGTATTTTTAACCATATTTCACGCATTGTAAGAGCCGTGTAATTACGTCGGAAAAAACGATTTAGTTCAATCAACTATATTTAGCCCGGCTAAGATACATCTATGGACAGATATATTCGAAAGATGTTGTTTTAGCTAAAACGTTGTGCTGCTGACATTTTAATTAAAACTCATTCAAATTATTTCCATTTTACAATATTCATCAATGTTTTCTTTTAGAATTCAAACTTGTAAATGATCAGTTTGTTTTCTTATAATTTTTATTTAATAATTTATTCTATTCTTTTTGAGTTTATTTATCTCATTTGATTATTTTTACCTACACATTGATTAATTTATTAACTGATGTTATTGCTACAATCATTATCATCTGCGTACTTTTTTATTGTATACAATTATTCTAAACTACGTCTTTCTAAAAAAAAAATAACTTAGATTGAGATAATTATTTACATCATAGTTACATAATAATCACAATTTAACAGTTTAAATATTTTACAATTTTACTTTACATTGTGAAGAAAAAAATTCATTGCATAAATTTTATTTTGTATAAAGAAAAGTCGTTAGAATGACATAATTATAATAAATTTCCACTCTCGTTGACATAGTTATTTTATTTTCATGTTAATTACATGACTTTATGAACAATTGCAAACTTTTTGACTGAATTAAATTTTATGACCAATTTAAGTAGCTCTTATAACGTTACGTAAATCACAATGTAATTGTTAAATTCAAAGTAAACGTTCGGTGTGTTCTTATATAACAATTTGTACCTTAACTCATGTCGTAAACATTTTTACTTGCAACATTT
>JABFOV010003658.1:0-15761 GCA_022817685.1 Aradophagus sp. ZL-2020
AATAGATGATAACGTCATTCTACAGTTGTGTACGGGTAGCTACATATGTAATAGATGCGTACATAATCAAAACTTTTATTTACAAAAAGAAATAACGTATTAGAAGAACAGTAGGTAAATAGGTGATTTAAAAATTATAAAAAAAAAAAAAACAAAATAAAAAAAAAAAAAAAAAAAAAAAAAAAAAAAAAAAAAAAAAAAAAAAAAAAAAAAAAAAAAAAAAAAAAAAAAGAATATGTTTAAATCAGTACAAACTCTTGCACATCAACGTATTTTCGTTAAACTAATGCAGGTTAGATAGATGTACAGCAATGAAACCCCGCGAGATGATCTAATTGTCGCTTATTAGACAATGTTCCATAGTACCAAATAAGCTAAATAACTCCATAATAATGTCCCATGCCATAATGCTTCGTTCTAAATCTAGATTATATGACCAATAGAAATGAGATATTAGATTATATAGAGGTTTAATTTTTTTTTTTAAAAAAGAAAATGATAAAATAATTAAAAATGAATAAAAAATGCCAAGCGAAAAATATAAAGTAATGTATTTTTAATATAATTATATATAATGTAATATCAAATGAATTTTCGTTTTTGAAATCCTCAGATATTTTTAGTTTATAATAAACTGTAAGAAATAATTTTTTAAAGCGTACACTATTTTATGACCTTTTCTAAAAAAAGCCAAGAAAGGCTAAAGATAAATAGATTAATATATTAAATAAATAGATTAGATACAAAATTTAAAAAAGGGCTGTTTATCATCTGCGCCACCTGTCATTTGCGCCAAAACAATGTCAATCATTTGTACCAATGAGATAAAGCGAGATAAAAATTTGCCAGTTGGCTGGTAATAATCTGATAGAAGTCTGGCATTTGTACGCGAGCCAGACCTATACCAGACGCGTGCCGTATGACTGCCAGACTTCGTAAGTCTGGCAAAAGTGTGGCATGCGTCTGGTATAGGTCTGGCTCGCGTACAAATGCCAGACTTTTGCCAGATTCATGCCACACAGCTCTGGCGACCATCTTTTCCAAGTGGGAGGCCAATCTCGTATCTATATTTACAGGTAGACTATATATAATTTGCGCCACTCATTATTTGAGCCAAAACATAATCTAGGTCTGCTAGGTCTGCTCTTAATAGGTCTTGAAGTAATGTCTTCTGTTTGTTTCCATTTACACGTATTTTTCACTATAATTTTTTTCAATTCTCTGTCTTCTAATTCTTTATCACTGTATGAATTGCAAACGAACAAAACATCCGTTGTTATAGGATTCGTACAAGCAAGACACGAACACAAACGCACAGAGCATCGCCACGAAATACCATCATTTTTTAAAATACAAATTTTTCTAAACTTAAAATTGGTTAAAATAATGCAGTCTAATCTCAAAATATCAAATAATCGATTAAAAATCAGAGCACAAGAAATATTGAAATTCATAATTATTATAAACCCAATAATTTAACAGTGGCGTAAATAAACTTTTTTTAGCGCAAATGATATACTGATAAAATTATTTCAGTGCAAAAGAAAATTCCAGGTATTTCACAGTTATTGATCAGTGACGCAAATAATACAACGCTCTTGGCGTAAATGATGGCGTAAATTAACTGACTCGAGAAATTAAACTGTGTCTCAATGTCTCAATTAGAAACACAGACCTTTGCAATGCAGTAAATCAGTTTCTTTTTATTTAACTACACTACAAATATAGATATCTCATTTTGAGACATTCTTTACGTTTGAGACATCTAAAATGTCTCAATTCGTTCCATTTGAGGCAATTTCTTTATGTAATGTGTAATTTCTGCAAAAATATCTTTTAAGTAAATTCTTTTTATATCCCAGAAAGAAATAAAAGAAGTATTCCTGTGGCTTATGAAATAATATTCATAAATATTTCTTTAACCTTATACGATGAAAATATTTAATAAGGATTTGGAGATATTTAATATGGGTCATTCTATCTATAATCGGACTAAAAATTAAATGACCCCCTCCGATTTTGACAAATTCGTATAGAACATTGTGAAATATAATAAAGCTATTTTTGATAAAAACGCGACCTGGTCACACGCTACAAGTATGGTCTTTAAATATTGTTAGAATCATTTAGGAGCAAAACCAATTAATTTTCTCTTATTTATGGGATATATTTGAAGTAACTAAACGTTAATAATCACTTTGTTTCGGGTACAATTATGAGATTTTTGTCAAAACGTAAAAAATGATAATTTTTTTTCAAACATTTTTTTCCAAAATACGTCATCTTAGATTTTGATGAAACTTTGGTCATTTTTTGTCCATTAATGGTACTTTAAGCCTGCAAAATATTGGCTTTGTTTTTTAAATTTTGTAGGAGTTATAAAAATTGTAATTTTTGAAAATATCAATTATACACATTTGCCAAAGTTTTCTGTTTAAATTTGCCGCTAAATGGCGGCCGCACATACGCGTTACTCAGTAGGTTTTGTAGTTCGTTTTAAAAACCAGAAAGTTAACCTCATTATTTCTGTTATCAACTTTTCTGTCGTATAGTAACATAAAAGTATACGCAGTAAATGTAATATAAGCAGTTGATTAAATTTATGTATTGAAATCTGTAAATGTACAGTTGCAAACATGGAAACAGCCAAGGGGATTTGTTCATTACAAAATAAGAAGGTTAGGTGCTGCAATGAAAAAAATTATAAAGATGTGAGCATGTTCTCTGACCGGCAACTGGTTTCAATCTGACTCAGAAGTGAACATCCTGGAAATTTGTAATCAATATGTTTAAACCACGAAAGATAATTTTTAAGTTTATATGAGTACAAGCAGACTACTTGCTGCAATCCTTTGGAAAGTCTTGCGACTCTTGTAACAGGATCATTGTGGACGATAAACGAGCAATTTGAAATTAAACATCGTTTAAAATCTCTGAGAATTTTGGAAGGAAACGAAATTTGTTCTGGTTGTCGAGAACATATTTCAAACGTAAATATAAACACAAATTTTATTAAACAAAAACAGTTTATAATTATTAGTTACACATTTTTTAATTATTTTAAATTAGTCCTCTTCTTGCTTTTGTATTTTTAATTATTTATTTATTATTCGTGAAGAAAAATTGCATACAATATCATTAATAGACTTTCTTAGATTTTTAGTAATATTTATGTTTCTATATACTTCAGTTTTAATTTTTAATGTTAACATAATCACAGATTGAAGCTAATGAAAAAGATAAGGCGCAAAGAAATGTTGAAGTTCAACTTACAGAATCACGTGATGTACATAATTTATCATCACTAGTATCTGGATTTGCTATTGCATCAGATGACACTACTGAAAGCTCTCAAAATTCTGGCACACCATATGAAATTTTGCAAGACCAAATGAACGATTTTTTGAAGTTTTCGAAAATCGTCCCCACCAAAGTATATAGCTTGCAAAACGAAATGTACAAAATCAAACTATTGAATGATATAAGGTCTTCCTGTGAATTAGTGTTCCAAAAGCTGTCAGATATTGAAGTAGTCCAACAGTACAAGGTATGTAGAAAAGTCATAGATTACGTCTGTGGCAAATCGCAATAATCAGTTAACTAACATGAACCTGATTTCGAGATATTTCAATTTTGAATTTCGAAAAAGAATAATGAGCAAAAAATTAAAATTTCTTGACGGAATTATTTTTAGACTGATAAATAAAATTCAAACAACGAAAAAAGCGTTTTTATTATGTACCCTATAAAAGTTACACTTAACTGGTTATTGCCTAAATCTTGTCAGTTGATTGGTTTTTACCCACTTTTGTGTTTTCAATATTAGTGAATACATTGTGCTTTGCATAAAAATAATTTTTTTAATGCAGAATTGTATAATTTGGTTGAATAAACAATCCTAAATGATTTTTTAAACGAATTTTTTAATCAAGGAATTGATTATAATATCACTTAACTGGTTATAACTCGATTTTATGTTACATAACTGGTTTTTGCAATTTTTTCAGTTAACTGATTATATTTTTGTTGAATTATAATTAAAAATATCCATTAAAGTAGTTGATTCTTATAAAAAATAAAATTTCTAACCAAAATACATATTTTCCTTTAAAAAACTAAGTTTTTTGGAAATGTCACTTAACTGGTTATTGCGATTTACCACATATATGTTTATAATTTTTTATTATTCATTGTATAAAATAATTAATTGCAGACGCAGATGTATATATCAATTATGAAGAGACAGGAAAAAATGACTTCACAATTAAAAAACAAATTTGAATCAGCTACCTCAAACAGTGAAAAAATTACTATATTGTCCATTCTTCCTTCTTCATGAAGTGCATATAAAATTCAGAAAGTTTTTAATGCATCCAAACATCTAACTATCAAAACAAAAGAATTAGAGGAAGAAAACGGGATACTCTGCTCAGCAATACCAAAACCAAGATATACAATGCCGCAGGAAACAGAGGATAGTATAATAAATTTTTATTTGGATCCTGCCATTAGCCGAGAAATGCCAGGGAAGAAAGATTTTGTCAGTGTTCAAATAGCTGGTAAACGAGAACATAGGCAAAGGGAACTAATTTTGGGTAATTTATCGGAAATTTACAACTTTTTCCAAACAAAACATCCAGAGAAGCAAGTGTCCTTTTCAAAGTTTGCCCAACTGAGGCCTAGAGTGCATATTGGCAGGTGCTGCTGGAACACACACTGTGTGTGTATGTGCCATTCATGAAAATTTTAAACTTATGTTAGCTGGTTCAAATTTAACACCACTGGTATTTGAAGATAAAACTTGCAACTCCATCACTAATTACCTTATTGTACAAAATGCACTGAAGCAACAGAAGACTGTCACTTGAGAAAATGCAAAAACTGTCCAGACATAAGTGCATTGAAGGAAGTTATAAACCAAGTTTTTGAAGATAACGGTTCTGAAAACGTTATTTATCAACAATGGGTGCAAGTAGATCGGTGTTCTCTTGAAACTATTATTAAACCACAAGAAGATTTTGTCAATATTTTTACTGAAAAATTAACAGATCTTTCATCTCACCATTACATTTCAAAGAAGCAGTCTGAATATTTTTCCTTTACCAGAGAGCACATTAATGTTGGAGAAGTGGTAGTGGTTGCAGATTTTTCCGAAAATTATTCTTTTGTTCTGCAGAATAGTGTTTAAGGAATATACTGGAATAACAAACAAGGAATCATTCATCCGTTTGCGTGTTACTACCGTTCAAATGAATTCGGAATAGTAGAACCGCTAAATTATGTTGTTATTTCAAATGACTTAAACCATAATACAACCGCTGTTAATCATTTTCAGCATTTATTGATCAATTTTTTGAACAAGAAAATTGATAATTTGAAAAAAGTTATCTATTTATTAGATGGTGCAGCGTCACAGTATTAAAACCGGTACAGCATCATGAATTTGTGCTTACACGAAACAGATTTTGGGATACCAGCAGAATGGCATTATTTCGCCACATCCCACGGAAAAGGACCAAGTGATGGGATTGGAGGGACTATAAAGCGATTGGCAGCTCGAGTCAGTTTACAGTTGCCTAGTGAACACTAAATTCAGACTCCAAGTCAACTGTTTTATGGGCTTCAAAAAATATTAAAGCTACATTTTTTTCTGATATACAATTTCTTAATAAAATTATTTTATTAAGGGCCCCGCGCGGAAAAACTAGTTGCCAGTTCGTCCGGCATGCGTCTGGATCGTAATCGCGAGCCAGACGTATGCCAGATTTATGCCATGCTAATGCCAGATTTCACAAGTCTGGCATTAGTACGGTATGCATCTGGCAGACGTCTGGCTCGCGATTAAGATCCAGACTTTGGCCAGATTATTGCCAGACCAGCTGGCAGTATTTTTTTCCACGCGGGGCGTTTTTTACAATAAGGACACTTGCGCTCGTGTAGTAAACAACATTTTACATCACTCGGGAAGGTTTAAGAAGTGAATAGGGCTTAATTAATCCCTCTTAAATGGATTCAAGATTTCGTTATGCTGTCGCAGTTAAAGGAATCAGGGGATTTTACGCATGTGTGCCTCAAGAAAATGGGTGTGTTACAATGAAAACGCATTCCTTCTCTCAGGATGGAGTCAAATTCAATATTTTGGATATTTATAATCAAAACCTTTATCATCAAAACTCTTTATCATGATGATGACAAGGTTGGACTCTATTAAAGAAGTAAACAGTTTAAAAAAATGTAAACCACTGAATAATCATTACTTACAATACTCTTTTTTTTCATTATAGATTTTCGAAGAAAAAGAAATTATCAGTGTGAATAAGAAACAATATATATTTTCATTGTATTAAATTGTAATGAAATCCCGCGCGAAAAAGTTACAAGTCTGGATCACAAGCGCGAGCCAGCCTCTTGCCAGATATATGCCCTGCCGTTGCCAGACAAAATAATCTGACAACAGTATGGCATTTGTCTGGAAAAAGGCTGGCTCGCGCTTGTGATCCAGACTTGATACCAGACTGATGCCAAAGTTATGCCAAACTAATGCCAGACTTGTTTTTCCACCCGGGATGTACATAAATATACGTAAGTGCGCAGTATAATTAAAAAAAATTCAACATTTGGTAAAAAATACTGAAGCTTAGTTCCTGAAAACAAAGCTGAAATTTAAAAAAAAGCCCCAAGTATGTAGATATTTTTCTGTTAAATTCATCGAAATCGGTGATGTCGTATTTGAGAAAAAAATTTTGCTTTATTTTCTACACTTTTTGACTTTTTGACTTAAAGAAGCATATTTTTGCAGACAAATTAACGCTTTTTGCATGAAAATATTTCAATTGGGTCCTAAGCTAACAGAAAATTTAATCAATTTTATGATTGCACTAAAATTTATCGTTATAATGAATCTTTTTTTGCAACTGCTACATAAAGGACTCTAATTTCCATGAAAAGAGACGGGTATAAATTTGTAATGAAATACCGTTGCAATTCCGCAAAAAACTACCTTCTGTGTGTTTTTACATCAATATAAAACTATTTGAATGGTTAAAATCTAATTCTAAGATGGTCGACTTTTTTTAGTCCGATTTTGAAAAGAATGACCCTGTGAAAAAATTTTTAATTTCTGTAACTCCTACAAAATTTAAAAATCAAAGCCAAAATTTTGCGGGAATATAGTACCATTAATGGATAAAAAATGACCAAAGTTTCATCAAAATCTAAAATGACGTATTTTGGAAAAAAATTTTTGAAAAAAAGTTGTCA
Source organism: Aradophagus sp. ZL-2020 (assembly GCA_022817685.1). Classification (NCBI taxonomy): domain Eukaryota; kingdom Metazoa; phylum Arthropoda; class Insecta; order Hymenoptera; family Scelionidae; genus Aradophagus; species Aradophagus sp. ZL-2020. The sequence goes on from JABFOV010003658.1 coordinate 7,261, forward strand.
TTTTTAACGTTTTGACAAAAATCTCATAATTGTACCCGAAACAAAGTAATTATTAACGTTTAGTTACTTCAAATATATCACATAAATAAAAGAAAACTAATTGATTTCGCTCCTAAATGATTCTAACAATATATAAAGACCACACTTGCAGCGGGTGACCAGGCTGGTCGCGTTTTTATCAAAAATAGTTTTATTATATTTCACAATATTCTATACGAATATGGGTCGAATGCACAAGTTTTTGCTTCATTTTTTGTCTAAACAAATAGCTTAAAATGATATTTTTCTAAATCGGAGGGGGTCAATTAATATTTAGTCCGATTATAGATAGAATGACCCATATCCAATCGTCAAAACGTGATATTAAGTTTGATCTCTCTACTAAATACTTCGATGAAGATAGATGGAAACATCATTAGTTGCGTGTTACAATTGATGAGGGAGTGAGAAATAGGGTAATCACTGAATTGAGGTTTCATTGTGGTAAACACCAGGCCGAGGGTTTCTTAAACGGATTTCGAATGTAATTGAACTATACTAAACTAACAAATTCAGTTTTAAGAAAAAATATAAAGTGCTTTCAATAAAAAAAGAATTTTTTGTTCTAAATTACTTTTTGTGTTTTTATAAATAGTACGATTTAAGTTATTTACGTGAAGATTTGACTACATAAATTTTGTTAAAAGATAATTGTTTAATTAAACGAAACTTCGTTTTAATCAACTTATTTTTTTGTTGAATTGACAAAATACTTTTATCCTGTCTCTTTGTAAAATCAACAAAATCTTTTTGTCCATTATACGGTAGAGCGCATGCGCAGTCAACCTCGTGGTCCCAATGTTTTGTTAATTCAAAAAAATCTATGTTTCATTCAAACAATTGTAATAACAAAAATGAGTGTATTATTTCAACGAAACAAATTTTGTTGGCTCCATAAGACCTAAATTATTTTGTTCAATCGACAAAATTTTTCGTAATTCAACAAAATATATCTGTGTGTGTATGCAGTGCATAACAAAGACAATAAGTAGGCATTTAATTAGGTTAGGTGCAATATCTAAAGTTTCAGTAACAAATGTTTCAGGCAATATTTTGAACACTTTTCATCATATTGGTATGATTTTATTGATTTATGTTAATTTTGTTAGCAGTAGCTCAAAAAACATAATTTCTCCTGGCAACGTTAAGGTGCAGCAAAAAACCTGTTATTGTTCAATATTAATGCTACCAAAAGGCTCGAGGTAAATCTATTAGTAGAAATGCCGCAAAAACATTGAACGATTAAATTATTTCTTCGTTTGTAAGATACCGTTGCACAATTAATGTAAGCAGTCGCTTAATCGTATAATTGTCGGAGAATTATTGAACGCGTTATGAGACTGGGTTAAATCAGAACATAACTGATGAAAATGTTAAAATCTTGCACGCTAAACAGTAAAAGACGCTAAACGATAATAAACAGTGCTTAAGAAAGAACAGAAAGAAAATTATATGTTGAAATTATCAACGATGAAATTAATGCTAAAATATCATTAATATAATATTCGAGATAAAAAATTTTTACGAAATAATGGAAGAATTATAGTAAAATAAAAAGCCGATATCCAATTAATTAAGATGAAATTATATATGTTTTTAGTTAGTTTAGTTTTGCGTAAGAGCGAAGCGTAACGAGCGATCGGAGTGACGCGGGAGGGAGGTTCAGGCAAAGGAGCCCCCAATAAAAGGCTTATAGGAAAAAGTCCTTCTATTAACTGTTAATAAAATTGATGGCCCCACGAAATTAGATTCAACAGATAACTTCACGGATAACACCTTTATTTCCCGATGGATCGCTGATTAAGCAAAATTGTACGATTTGACGTTTGGTTGGATTCGTTTTGACAATATGAATAAATTTAAAAAAACATTTTAAAGAAATTTACTAGTATTAAAATCTTATCACAGGTGTGCGCAAGGCGCGCTAATAGACTAGTGAAGACAAAATATCATGAATGTTTTTCGATAAAATTAATGCGATGAAATTGATAACGCTAAAATTAATGTACAATGAAATAATTACGATGAAATATTACGATGAATTGAACTCGACCTAGAATTACATATTTATAATTTTATAATTTATAACAAATTTTCAATTGTAGGTAAGAAAAACAAAAATTTGAAATCGACGTATTTACTAACACCCGTTCGTTTTAACACGTGTTAAAACAAAATTAAAACAAAACTAGTCTCTAGCAAACTACTTGAGTTAAGAAATTTAGTAGTTTTAAATTACTTGTTCTGGTGAAATTTCTTATTTTAAGTACTTTTAAACTACTAAACTTCTTAATTTAAGTAGTTTATAAGAGACTTCTTTTTGTAATGAAAGTACAATATAATAAATTATGAGAAGAAAAATTTACAAAATAATAATTAGCGATGTAAAAATTTGTGATATTATGCAATTACAATATTTTGTCCATAGATTCTTTGTCTAGCGATATAACGCTTACGATATAAACAGGCGGATCCAAATCTATACATTTCGCAAATTTAATTATTTCATTTATTTATTCATATCAGTGTTTGAGGGAAAATCCCATATGCTGGAGTGTCAAAATCACAGGTAATCTTAACTCTCCGTCCAAAAGATATAATGCCGAAGAACCCATTGAGTGTGAAAAAAAAAAAAAAAATTATAGTGAATCAAAGAGTGAGACACACGACAAGATAATATGTCCATGTACCAATGTCGTTCAGAATGCCTTCTCAGTTATGTCGCCGCATCAGAGTCGTATTGTCTGGGGAGCATCTCTCTAAAATTGATGGTGTCGGAATTTATGTAAAATGGTTTAAGGGTACAATCTGGTTTGTTGGGTCAAAAAAATCTAATTTTTTTTATTGCACTTTTTGAAGATTTATGTGTAGAGAATAACATATCGAAACCCCAAAGAGATATCTTCGAAAGATCCGTAAATATAAGCGTATACATCTGCTAGACCGACCGGTAAGTGGCTCCTACGAATATGAAGATATTCGTCTAAAATTTTGGCAAATTACTCCTCGAACTTGCCACTATGGCTGGATAAGACAGATTTTTTTATTCCTATTATTTTTTTATTCCTATTATTCCATCGAAATATTAATATAAGATGTTTGTACATTTCTCGTACGAAAGATACCGACGCTCGGCAACAAAAGCTATGCAGAGTATTAAGAATCCGGGAACTGAAACCAAATAAATGTAATTTTTTCGAGAATGAGTCATGGTTAAATACCACTTTGAAATCAATAAAAATAGCGTAAACTCTAAATTCTTGATTAACGGTATTAATCTGCATTAACGAGTACAAGGTAAAAATATTATCCAGACAATTATGGTTCCGTTTAAAACCCGATTGAAATTCTGGAATGAGTTCTCTTTGAATAGAGAACTTGTCAATTCTCTTTAGTAAGACTTTTTTTTTTAATTTTTGCAATGCAGTCAACTAAAAATATGAGGCGTAGTTGCCTGTACTAGCTCCATCCCCTTTTTTATGAAGTGAAAAAAACAACATATCACATCATTTTGCAGGTACACTATCTTGTTTAAAAATTTTGTTAAAAAAATGCGTAAATATAATAACCCACTATCAGAAATGTAATTATAAAAGGGAATGTATTCATCACTGAGTGGGAAGTATCATGCAAAAATTGTATCTATATATCAATATCCTGTGATAAATGATGTGTGACTGGTCTTCTAATAGAATTATTTCTGCTGAAACTTATCAGTCAGCAGCAATTAAACTCGCAGAAATAATACCGTCGATATTAAAATAGATTCTAGCCGTGTTCTCTTCGGTGGCCTCGCTCGGTGAAATGTTTTTAACAAAGCTACTTATGCATCTAGGCGAAGAAACTTGATAAATTTCTAATATAGTAGATGATATACTTGTGTATATTATTTGTTTCCTTTCATGTAATTACAGATGTACTTTCGTTTGTATGTAATTCTGCGTTATAGACCTAATAGAGAAAATAAATAATTTTTCGTGCTGCCTGCAATTTCAGGAATAATAGAGAAAACTTACAACTGTGTAAGTCAGCAACAATTAGACTAGCAGAAATAATACGATAAACGTTTTTTTGTCGCAGCAAATAATCCCGTGCTTTATTTTAGTCTATCATGCCTCCGCGAGCCATGGGCTTGAATGGCTTAATATCCACTTTCTAATCATTTAATAAATATGCAGATTTTATACAAAATCAATCTAGTACAAATCTAGAACACTTGGTAAAATGAATATTAACTTACTTCTTTTCTTTTCATTGTTAAATTTCAAATTCTGAAACAAACAAAATTCAAAATTATTAATTGATTTCTTATTAAAATCGTATACATATATTAGCGTGCAAAAAGTCTTTGGTCATTGTCATTAGTCCCGCTTAATTCATGTTGAATTATATCCTCGTTTGAATTAACATAATTTTGTGCAAATAACAACTAGAATAATAGTATATTGTACTGCTAGGCGTAAAAGTGCGACTTTCTACGGCGAGTGGGTATTGGTTGCCCGAGCGAAGTTCGAGGAACCAACCAATACCGACGGAGCAAATACGTTTTGAATATGCGAATATCGTATAATACAGTGGGTATTGCCCACTAGCCACGGACGCACTTTTATGCCGTAGCGAAAGCTATATTTCTCTTGATACCTGCATCAGAAGTGCCACTTTGAGTGGCTGAGACACATTTCGAGAATTTGTTAAACGATTCAACTTACGAAAATATATAAACGATGATAAAGTATTTCATGACAAAATAGTTTTATATAGGAACAACATACAATTATAGACCATATTTGAAAAATGGTTATTGAAAATATTGCAGAAATGCATTTGAAAATTTTTTGTTTATTTTGTAATTATTTCATAAATAAACAATAGTTCTTATTAGATATTACGGAGACTCGTTCAAATAAATCCATATTCATTGAATGTTAGTGTTAAACGTGTAAAAACATCAAATTATTTTAGTATCTCTAAGCAAGAACATTTTTTTGAATTTGATGCTCAAAAGCAATGATGGGAACGGAAGAGTTAAAGTCGAAAAAAATGATTCCTCAATACTTAATTATTAAACTTTCGCATTTAGCGGCCTGAATGGCCGAAACGGTCTCGGACAATCCGGACGCTAACTGCGAACACAACCATTCTAACTTTTTCCTTTCTTCAAATTCAATTTAGTAATTTTCAATGATATATACACGGGAAAAAAAAGTCTTGTCAAAAAGACGATTTAATTAAATGTTAGCATATATTTGTTAAATCAGTGTCGATTCATTGTTGATCCAATAAACACTTTCTATTGATCTAACAATTTAAGGTTAACTGCACATATTTTGTCAGTTTTTAAATGTTGATTTGACAAATTTTCAATGCTCTTTTGATGTCTTAAGAGTAACTTTTTTTTATTGTCAGTTTAACGTTTTTTTCACTGTACTTTTAACAGCGACTTTTTTCCCGTGTACATATAAGTGATAAAAAAAATTATAGGACATTAAGTCAAAAAATTAAAAAATTTATTTTGATTTCACCCCAATAGAACATTACGTATATTATACGTTTATTAGTTGGGCGTTTAGCTCATATTAATCCCTTATACGTATAATATACGTATATATACGTATATTAAACGTATAATAAATGTGGTGTTCTATGAAAGCAGTTATAATCAGAGTTCTACTATTTTTACAAAATTATACAATTCGTTTTTCTTCAGGTATTTCTATATGAATGCAATCTAAAATTAATTCACACTTTAACGTTTATCTCTGAAACTTTTCTCCCATTGACAAAATAAACCTGGATTCAGAAGTTGGATAGAAATAAAATGACTCTCTTGGATCTCTGTCAAAATTTTTCTTACTTTCTCAAAGTGACGTATGTGACACAGGATACGCGTGATACGTGACATGAGTATAAGGAAGTAAAATATTATTTTTTAAAAAAATTATTCATTCCGATCGATTTAAAACGGAAAAGATCTTGAAGCTTGAGGTTTAGAAAACAACTGCTGTAGTACAGCCAGTGAAAGGTTTGAATAAATTGAGAATAAGAAACTTTTAGCCTACAAACTATTTTAGTAGGCTTTAAACCAGTTATGATTTAAAAATATATGATAGCTTTTATATTTTTTAATCTGTAAATTTATTTTGAAAGTTTTACAATCTTTTCATTTGTCAGTTCAAATATGTGAATAAAAATATTCCTAATTAACAATCTACAAAAACATTGATAAAAATACTTTTTAAACTTTGCTTTGACGAATGTAACACAAACTCTTAGAGAAAGAAACAACAACAGTTTTTTAAATACTGTAGTAATGCGTAAAACCTTTTCAATCGTTTCTATACATTTGAAGTATTTTGGGGTGATTTATTGACGAAATTCGTATCCTCAAACAAAAGTTTTTTACTTGTCCAACAATGAGGGATACGACTGACTTTGATTGGCACAAAATTGATTTCTTCGCTGAAAGTGTTGTACTCTATAAATGAGCTACACGTAGAGGAGAAAAGGAATGTTTGCCGTAAGAAATAAATGAAGCTGTTGAAAAGACGATCGTGTTGAAGCATACGTTGCGGAAACGGCGGTGAATTCCACGGGTGACGAAGAGGGCGACCTGACGCAATTTATTACCGTGCGAAAGAAAACTTTTGAAACTCATTCAGTCGGCTTGTGGACGACCATTCTTCGCGTTTAATTACCCGAGTTTATATTTTTCATGTGATGTGGAAGTGTAAATAGTGGTTGGCGTGGGTGATAAGATAGAAGTTTGGAACGAGGGTGAGAGAGCCATAATGACCTAGAACGCGGAAATGCGGTTTGAAGGCAAGTTTTCAAGCCGAAAGCACTGAATTGTTCAGGTAATCAACATTATCTTACTCTGACTTATTCTAGTTACGTGAAGTTAGTGATTTTCTAATATTTTACGTAACAAAAATTTAAAATGTACCCAATTGTTTCTTACAAATTATATGTCAAGTTAATAAGGCCAATAGGAACAGTCCATGGGATTTAAGATAAATTTGAACCGCAATTAATAAGCGTCCATTTATTTTGGCAACGTTTCGGCTTCTAAGCGAAGCCCTTATCAAGCCTACAAATATGAGTAAAATCAGAACATGACATTTTCGAATAAGTTATATACATGAATTTAACTACATACTTTTCACACATACCTCATTTAATTCATTCATATCACTAATATTTTACACTGTATAAGTAGTAATCAACGTTGCGTTTGTTTACTGATCTCAGTTTATACAATTAGCCCAAGTGATTTCTCTGCTTTTATTCATAACAGCGTCTAGGAATTTTACCAAAGTTTTTATGAAGTTTCTATTGAAACTTTTTATTTATAATTAAGAACTGTAACAATATCTTTTGAAATACTGGCCTTAATGATTATTGCTATTTCATTTCGAATCAAAGGTCAGAATCCGAGTATGTGTAGGATGCAAAATTTCGCAAATATTTTTCCATAACTCAGTTGTGTGAATATAAAAGGTAGATTCTCATGCAAAGAGACTTAAAGTCTAAAATTTCAAAAATAGTCCAAGTATGAGTGCTCACTCCCGGGTTAAAGAAAAGTGTAACTAATTATTTGTATTTGGTTATTAATTTCATCAACGACTCATATGGTTTCAGACACAATGAAATTAACCCTTTGATGAGCCAAGCATAGATGACGCGCACAGGCAAGCATATACGTATGTGGCGCTGGTGACTCTACAGTCAGGAACGTATCATGAATGGGCGACTGGAGGGACATTTGTGATAAATTGTAGATTTTTCGATTTTAAATTTTACGTTGATTTTTTTAACTTTTATAAATATTGACTCTACCTAACATAATAGTATATTATGCACCTAGGGGCAGAAGTTGGCGTTTTCCGGCGAGTGTGAGTTTGACGCACGAGCCGAAGGTGAGTTGTCAAATTATTTTGGCGATTTGTCCAAAATAATGTTGCCATCGACGTTATGGGCGAAATGGTCAATGTTAAAAACAATGCTAATTGTAAAACATAATATCGACATTACCCAATTTCAACTCTTTCCACTTTCATGAAACGCAAATCTATCGGATTCCACAGCAAGAAATCGGCTGTCTTTGAACCTAACGATAAAAAAAAATTCTTTCTTGAGGCTTCTGATTCAGAATATTTAGTATCCAAGGTAATTAATAATTTTCTTGTAATTATTTATAACAATATAATAACAGTACAAAAATAAAAATAATAATAATAACAATTTTAAAATTTTAAAATATATTAAAAATTACACTGAGAGAAATGATAACTTTATAATAAGAATACTTTTTTCGTAAAACGTTCCCTTTTATGTATAGAAAATATCCTTTTATTAACAGAACATTAATTTCATGTTAAAAGAATCTCGATTTTTATAATAAGAATAAATTATTCTCAATCACAACTGAAATCCGGTTATTGTGAAACAATTTCCTCTAATTA
>JABFOV010003659.1:0-15759 GCA_022817685.1 Aradophagus sp. ZL-2020
TATCTTTATCCGTTGATACAAACTTATGCTTTTAAACGATAATTTTAAGGGATATTCGCTTAAAATTTTTATAGTTTTATACCTTCACAATTTATTAAAGGAAAATCCTTTAATTTTTCTTTCCGTGTAGCAAAAGCTTAAAAATAGTAAAAGTGTTTTCCTCCCTTGTTGTGAAATATTCTACTATGTGCACATACGTGTTACAAAAACAAAATTTTTTCATCTTTTCAAAAGTAGAACTAATTTTTCATTTTTGATAACGTGTTTTGCTTTATTTTACATATATCTCAGTAAAAATCCTTCCTAGGTATAATAACGTTCAATATTTATTTATCAGACTATAATTTTATATATTGTCGTTAAGTCCCAATAAAGAAGGTATCAAATTAAAATATCTCATGAATGTGCAAAGTATGATTTTCGATTTGACTTAACGGCAATTAATTAATTTTGGTTTGATTTTTTTCATGTAAAGTATCAGTTCTTTTGTTAATTAAAAAATAATTTTTTTAGAAGACTTTTTAAAGACGGTTTTTCATACTTTCGTTGCACATTTATTACATCGGGAATTCTGAGTAAATTTTATTACGTTTGAATTTGCTGATATTGAGGACAATTACGTGAAGCAGTTTTGATATCTTACTTGTGTTTCCCATCACGATACTTGCGATTTCGTAAAGATGATGTCAGTATTAAGTGGGCAGCGAAAGCTAAAAGTGGGGAAAACTATTGGGAAATAAATTACTATAAAAACTCCCGTGTATTCAGTTTAATGTTATCAGTTGCATTACAGCAATTCGACATTTTATACAAAATGCTGACCAAGTGCTTTGTAAGTGCGGATTTCAATTGAAATTGTATTTGATTAATGCTTCAGATGAAATAGTTTCTGCATTATGGTGTATTGTTATATTCATATTAAATTATTAATGTATATAAATTATATAAAAGATACAATCAAACAATCTGATAGTAAATTTTAAGAATGTCTTCTTATAAACTTTCAAACAAAATTAACAAATAAACTTTTTTTTATTATAATAATCCTGCCTTTAAAAAAAAAAGTGTCTTATACGGAGACAAAATATTAAAATATATTAGAAATGTGTCGAATTAACAAATTTTTTCATTCAAAACAATGTACAATTATATATGTAAATATATTTATGTTGGTGCGTCATGACATAATTTTGGCGTGGCATAACATTATGACCAGCTCAACATAAAATATATAAAGTTAAATATTGTTGTCATCTTACGTTGCGTTCTTATGTTAATTTAACTTTGCTATTGTGCAGACGTTTTGGATTATTTGTTTGTTTGTTTGTTTGTTTTTTTTTTTTTGATATTTTGAATAAATAAAATTGTATTTTTAAGGTCCTATTTACCGCTTTGGTGGCTAGCAGCTCAGCCGGTGTGGTTCCCGCGGTACCAGCAGCGGTACCAGCTGCACTCACAGTTGGTACTTACGCAACCAGTTACAACGCTCATGCAGTGAATCACGCGATCGCAGCGCCATACGTCGCTGCACCAGCTATTGCTGCGCCTTCATATGTTGCCGCCGCACCAGCAGTTGCAACTGCACCTTTTACGTACCCTGTTTCTGCACCCATCTATTACGGACGTTGAATCGGTTCTACATAGGAAATCCATCAAAAATAAAAATTGATATTCAGGTTATTCATAGGCACTTGCAGATTTTTAAATCACCGAAAATCGACTTACATTTTCGAATCATTTTTTAAACTTGTACGCAAAATGTAATGTTTTTTATCAGACAGTTGTATCAGTGACCTCTGGATTATTAATAGTTCAATTAAGCAATGTGACAATCTTAAAATTAAAATTAAAAATATAAATGTAAAAATATCGATAACTTGAATTTAGATTTAAGTCACTGAATTCAGACAGCTAAAATCTTTAAAGTATTGATCTTCAAGTTAACATACTTTTGTCGAAACAATTTTTACAGTACAGTTTTGTAACAGCTTTCTCAATCGTCGTGATAGTCTAAAACAATGTAATTGTAAACATTATTAATTTAATAGTTTTATCCTTTCGATATAGACTTTGAAAATTTTCAAAAAAGTTCTTATTTAGAAATGTGAAATTGAAAGTAGAATCGTTAATTAGTAAACATATTATTTTTTCTAATAATTATTGTTTTTACTAATTTTCATCGTGGTAATAAAAACGTGTAAATACTTGCATAAAAAATATTATAACAAACATCTTACATTTATACGTGTACATTTCATCTAGCTACCTCGTTTTTGTAGATATCTCAATGAAAAAGTATTTATGTAATTCATGTATGTTACAATAGAATGTTCACAATTTATTTAATTCATGTATGCGGAAACAATAAAATTTGTTAATGAAAGAGAATATAATCTTATTTATTGCGCTATTACCTTACGTTTAAAGACTTAAGTAGCCATTATATTAGAAGTTCATTAAAAGAAGTTTCATTCGATAATTGTTTCGATAATTGTTTTTTATCCTGCAATGTTATACGTCAAAAAATGTCTCAAAATGGGACACTTGTTTTTTAAATATTCAAATGTATAATTTCAGATTTGTTTCTGTCAATGTACAACACTTATGAACATACTTTTCACACTGTGGACATACTTTTCAAAATAAACAAATTATCATTCCATTATGTTTGAAAATCCTGACGTGTTTACAATTATGACCTACAATGTGAACAAATTTTATTAGAATGTAATAATAATTTTCTTCTTTGGGTAAAGTATGTCCACAATTTACCATCAAGTTAGTAATTTTTACCATTCATGTTTCTCCGTGTATTGATCTCATTATTACATCAACAAATTTTCGAGAACGGGTAATTGCACACGGTCGTCATCTGCGTCCAACGTCATCGTGGCGTATGCGTCCGCGTAATCATTACACTGGCCGTTGACTGTAAGCAGAATTATTTCAGCCAATCTCAGTTGATTCGGTGACAAAAGGTACGCAAGTCACGTAAGTCGTTCTCATGCCGCGAATGATATGACGACTTCGTGACAATTCAATGCGTTACTGCGTATCGTGTTACATAGTGCAAACATGAACGAGCATTTATACGTAGATAGGGTATTGTCGGTGTGTAAAAAGCGAAAGTTGACGCTGATATTATCGCGAATATAAACACAACCGTAATATCGGCGTTTGCAAATTGCCACAAAATGCGCCTCATAAAATGTGAGGACGCGGTGTGACATAATAATTAAACGATAAATCTCACTTCAAAGTCTTCTTCTGTTAAATTTACGAGCGCGAACGTTGCAATTACTCGCTGGATATTAATGTATGCAAATTGTCCGCCGAGTGATTTTAATTGTTGAAAACAAATGGCGATAAGTAAAGGAGCGAAAAAAAAGGGCAGGAAAAGTAGGTCGGATTTTAAAGTCAACGTGTAATGGAGTAACAACACGGGAAAGTGAATTCTTGATTTGACAAATTACATTTTATTGAATTCTTATTTATATTTTTAATTCATGACTTATCTTATATCAGTTCGTATTGCATGATATATTGTGAGTCTTACAATGTATGACGTAAGTTTTATTGCTGGCAAAGCAAGTCTTTTTAAAATTGTCTGAATTGTACAATTGTACAAAAAAGATTAACTATCCTATATATTTGGAAAAGTAAATTTATTGGTGGTCATTTTCTAATTAATTTACTGAAAAAACTGTGCATTTTTTATGATTTGTATTTTAATTAGAAAAAAAAAAATTGAATAAACTTGAAACGAATCTAAGAAACTATACAATTTTTGCTAATAAATTTATTGGAGATGGCCGCTAACGAGATCCATTTCTTAAATTTATACGAAATTGTACTGCTAATTTCTTTACGAGTGCATGTTGTAAATTTTACGGCATACAAGTAATAATTAGAACGTATGTTTTAAATATTACGCATATTTCGTAATTTGTACGAATTCGATCACTCAGTGTGGGATTTAATTGCACGATTTTTCTCGGCGAAGTGTGTTATTCTGTGCAAGCAAACTATTTCAAGTGCTTTCGTCCAATCAAGCGTGATTGTGTGCTTTTCGGCGTTGCATTTAGAAATTGCCTCTGGGATTGTAAACAAGAAAATGACGGTGTTATTTGTAATCAACCGTCGACCGGAATGAAATGAATGTGTTCTAATTTGGCGGTAGAAAAAGGTATTTGGTTTGTGCATAAACGGGCGTCGCGTATGCAATGGGAAGTGGTCAATAAAAGTAGGTTAAGGTATGGTGGGAGTAGCCGTCTGTTACGTCGCGAATTGTCATACCAAGTAGTGACGCTTATTTTCACTGTCCATTACAAATGAATTCCTCCTCAATCTTTTTGACGAAAGCATCAACCTTAGGAGAAATTGATACTACAGTGGCAGAGATGGCACATATGGCATTGATATAGCTTAAACGAGATTAGTTTTACTGATCTAGCTCGGATATGGCCCTCATGAGAAAAATATTTCTGATCAGGGCCATATTAATGTCGTGCCTTACAATTGTATAAGAGTTATATCAATTGTTCATTTTTACTAGGGAATATATTGTACTTCGATGAAATTAAATTTACAAACTTTGTATGCGAAAATTATTCATTTTTTGGAAATTCAATGCTTTTCCGCAAAATTTCTCTGGTTCCCGTAATATGGTAATTTGTAATCATTCTGATTGTAATCATTTTGAATCATTACACATGAAAATTAAAAATGTTTACTGAAAAACATTCTCATTCGTTAGTAACGAAATAAAATTTGCGCTACATAAAGTCGTCTTAATTACATCTTGATAAATATATAGTTAAAGTCTGAATCGGTATGTATAAGTGCTCATAAAATATGCAAGGTAAAACTTATCAGCGGAAACCTATTCAAGAGCATCATTTGAAAGTTAACTCGATACTTTGCGGTAAATTGACTTATTTTTTGCCGTTGCATCCTTAGTAAATGCTGGTTCGACAACAAGCTGACATAAATTTTATCTACGATCGGATTTGTCAATCTCGAAAATGATCCTTTGAAATAATATTCTTATAATATTTTTAATAGATCTTAATAGGCAAATTTTTATAAATTTTGCGTACATTTTAAACCAACATTTTGTAATAGACGATTTACATAACAATTTTATAAAATTGTAAATAATTATATATTACAAAATAACTTTTCACTTATTTTAATGATTTTTGATAAACATTTATTTTTAACGTATCTTTTTATGTATGCTATAAGTAGAAAATGATTTACATCAATGAAACATAACAATGCGGAATTACATTGGCGCGAATTTTATGTAAACTGTTATCACAATTGTTATTATTTTATTTTTCTAAGTTCTTCATGGACAAAGTTTCTTTTAATCTTTCTTTGTGTATTCTTTTAAGTTGAGTAATAAATATGTTATGGAACAGTTTTTTTTTTTTACTAAGGGTTAAAAAGTAAATATACACTTTTAACAAATTTGTTAATGTCAATTTTTCAATAAAAATTAGGTTCCAAATAAAAGATTTAGGTATCATAAATCTAATGAATAGATAGTGAATTAAAATTGAAACATTTATAATTATACCTTGAAATACGCGAGGAATTTTTTTTCTAATTTTGATTTACGAGGGATCAAATTTGAATTCAGAAAAAAAAAACAATTGTCAGCTTAAATAGTGCATACAAATTTTAAACCAAAACACAGAACAAAACAAATAGCAAAAAAAAAAAAGTTTGAATTAATATCATACAAATGAAGTGAATCAGACAACTCAAGCAACTGATACACTCGTGACACATTTTGCGAATATTTTAATTGAGGTTGAGATTAAAAGTGACAATGAATAAATGAAACAAGACGTTTTTTTCTCACATCGTTACATATTCGTCCTTCCATCTACCCGTTGATCTCACAGCACACTCGCGGTCGCGTTGCTGTAGATCAGTGCAATGACTCACTAGCTCTTTTTTTCACTAGAAATTGCATTTACGATAAAGCACAATACGAAAGACACCGCTGGGCGAAACGCAATAAAAAAATTTTTTTTTAGTCAAAAAGAAAATCGTGTCACGGCGTCGTTTAATTTCAATCAACAACAAATAAATTACTTGGCGCGCTAGTTCTTTTAAGATAAATCCAGATGAAGTGAAATCATTGTAAACATCGCAAAGCAAAAAGAATTAATTGAAGCAATTTCAACGCAAAATGACCATTTCAATTGTGTAATCTAATGAACGATGAAATTGAAAGTTATGAGTGGCGATAAAAAAGTTTATGAAAAGATCGGAATGTACAGCGCAATTATGCGAGTGCATTTGTTTTATATAAAACTGGGCATTAAAATTACGCGTTACATAAGTTTCCGATGGTGTCGTTAAATTTGTTTAGAGAAGCGACCATCATTCTGAAATTAAAGAGTTTAGATGACGCGGGTAACATTTCTCTTTATCGTTTGGCATCGTCTGATGAAAAATTGTTGATTAAAACTAGTGAAGAAACGGGAGATAAGATCGGCGGTTAATTAGCAACGTTAATTATGAATTAAGACAATGGCGATTGATGCAAAAGTTTCATTGATTCTTACAGACAGAATGTCAATACAACGATCATTATGTATTCACACGAATTTATGAGAAACATGCATATCGTCAATTGGAACGAACGATTATATAATTTTCTCTGTAGATATCTTTTGGATACAACATGCAATCATCGCGAAACACACGAATACACAATTCCGTAGGAAAAGTTCACAACATTTTGTATTATGACGTTCGTAGGTTGCGCACGAACAAATTATTATTCAACTTTAATTATAAAGTAAATAACGAGTAAAAAATGATGCCGCGATACCATTAACCCATTCTCAACGACAATTTCATAACGTGAAATTGACATTTTTAGTCGAAAATTTCGTAATTCAATTTTTATATTTATTTCCGTTTCGTGTTGTTGACCGTTCGAATGATTTGAATTTGATTAGTAATGATGTAAATGGTCCGTCTTTTGTCAATTGTTATCGGCGTGTCTTTTTAGGTTCGTTCTAAATTGATTTTGTGCGTCAATGCGAAGCTGTAATTTTTTTTTTTTTTTTTTTTTTTTGGATATTATTTAGATAACAGAAATTTAAAGTGACTATTATTGCGTTGAAGAAATTTGAAAACAATGCGCGAAATCGTTCATCTTCAAGTTGGCCAATGTGGAAATCAAATTGGAGCAAAGGTTTGCACATTGAGTTTTTAATTACAATAATAAAATTGTAATAGTAATAATAGCAGAAGAAACTGTTAAAAAACATGAAAAGTTTTTACATTTATAATTATTTAATTTAAATTTAAGTAGAAGATTTATGAAATGCAATGACAAAAGTAGCATCATTACATACATTTATTTTTTAAATGTAAATTTATGAAACTTATGACAAATATGTTTGTTCCACAATTAATAGTAACTATCTAATTATAACTCAAAAGTCATGGAATTCCACGAAACAAACTAACGTGTTGCATGTTAATTATTGATTTATTAGATACATATCTTGCATAAAATGTTGAAAGTGACTTATTTTAATTATTTCTATTTATACCTGATGATTGTATAAAATAACGATACTTGGGAATGCTACACTGAAGCTTTAATCAAACGAATCACATAAACTTTATAAAAACAATAAATAATATTGAAATAAAAAATAAAATGTTGTAATTAAGTGATACTTTATAAATATCTAGTTTTACTACTACTATATCTAAAACTAGACCAACTAGATAAGTTAGACGATTATAATTTAACTAGACCTTTAAATATTAACTATATTATATATTTAACAAATTATGAGATACTTTGAATGTTTGAATTTTTGGATTCACTGCGAAAAGTAGATAATTTGTTGATGATTAAAAACTTTAACTTTCTTATAGTTTTGGGAAGTAATATCCGACGAACATGGTATAGACGCAACCGGAGCATATCACGGAGACTCCGATCTTCAATTAGAGCGAATCAATGTATACTACAATGAAACTTCTCCAGGAAAATATGTACCACGTTCCGTGCTTGTTGACCTAGAACCAGGAACAATGGACGCGGTCCGGTCCGGTCCCTTCGGTCAGTTATTTCGGCCCGACAACTTCATCTTTGGACAAAATGGAGCTGGCAATAATTGGGCTAAAGGTCACTATACCGAAGGCGCAGAACTAGTGAATTCCGTGATGGATGTTGTGCGCAAGGAAGCCGAGGCTTGCGATTGTTTACAAGGCTTTCAGCTAACCCACTCATTAGGGGGCGGCACCGGTGCTGGTACCGGAACTCTTCTTATATCCAAAATTCGCGACGAATACCCGGATAGAATTATCATGACCTTTAGCGTGGTACCATCCCCAAAAGTCTCGGACACTGTAGTAGAACCATATAATTGTACATTATCAGTGCACCAGCTGGTTGAATATACTGATGAGACTTATTGCATCGACAATGAAGCTTTGTATGATATCTGCTTCAGAACGTTGAAGCTTTCAACGCCCACTTATGGTGATTTAAATCATCTGGTTAGTGCGACACTCAGTGGAGTAACCACATGTCTCCGATTTCCCGGACAGCTTAATGCCGATTTGCGAAAACTTGCTGTCAACATGGTACCCTTACGAAGGTTTCACTTTTTTATTCCTGGGTTTGCACCATTAACTTGTCGGTATGCAAAATTTCAAGTTTGGATTATAAACAAATGTTTTGTCTTGGAACCTCTTGCAAGAATTTTATCAGGCAGAATACTAGATAGGAAGATAAACTTTTTTGTATCATATTGAATATTCACAGCCAAAGATTTGAATAAATTAACACTACGATTTTACTTCTTATCTCTAGTTCTCCGAAAAACACCAAAATAATTTTTACTTGAGTAAGAAACTAACGTAGAAATTTAATTAATATTTTCAGTTGAAATTTTGAGTGAATCTGTAATTTTTTCATGGTTATAAATTCTGATAGAGTATCTTAAATACAATTATTTTAAATTTGAATTATTTCTATCTTCAAGGGCGATTAATAACTATGTTAACTTTTCTTTTAAGTTCATTGTCTTCAATTATTGAATAACAATTCACGCAATGTTTTTAATGCATAAATGAATATGTAAATTTGTTGTAAATGAGTACAAGTTGTAACATCTAATTGATAAAAGTTCTTTCAACGTAATCTCGCTTTAATTACACTTTGAACCAAAGATCTTAATGTTGATAATTAGTTATTGCTCGTGATAGCTGTAACAGGTGTTTAAAATGAAGGTAACAGATATATCTAGAGATGAATACGAAGAAAAATCTTCACGAATGATAATTATGTTGAACGTTTAGTTTAAGAATAAATCAGTCTATATTTTTTACAGTGGATCGCAACAATACGCAGCTTTGTCTGTGTCCGAATTAACACAGCAAATGTTCGATGCGAGAAATATGATGGCTGCTTGCGATCCTCGACATGGAAGGTATTTGACCGTAGCTGCGATATTTCGGGGAAGAATGTCAATGAAGGAAATTGACGAACAGATGTACAATATTCAGGATAAACATAGCGGTGTTTTTGTTCAATGGATACCTAACAATGTCAAAACCGCAGTCTGCGATATTCCTCCAAAAGGGCTCAAAATGTCTGCCACTTTTATTGGAAATTCGACTGCAATTCAAGAATTGTTCAAGCGAGTTTCTGATCAATTCAGTGTTATGTTCAAAAGAAAAGCATTTTTGCACTGGTATACGGGAGAAGGTAATTTAAAATTATCTGTGTAAATTTGTTAAAAAGGGATAGTTGACATTTATACGAACGTATTTTATAGTCAGAACATACCATTTATAAAGAAAGTAATCATAAAAATAAATAATTTATATAATATAAATATTGTTCGCAATATTATCAATAATTCTTACTAATTCAACAAAATATTCGATCAGGGAAAAATATGTTTATTCCAGATTTTATACGTAATATTCATATTTACTTCTGTATAATACAAATAATTTAAAAAAAAGTTAATTATTTTTATAATACACAGAATTAAATTTTCAGGAATGGACGAGATGGAATTCTCCGAAGCAGAAAACAATATGAATGATCTAGTTTCAGAATATCAATATTATCAAGAAGCTACATACTTAGTAAACGACGAAGAAGAGGATATGGAATGAGCTAATGCAAACTACATTAACCAGTCTCAGCAAACATTTATATTTTACTTTTTACTATATTTTACTTGTCACTTTTATAGTCATTTATTTTTTCATTTAGGCTTTTTTCTTCAATTTTGTATATTAAGTTTAATCACTAATAAGAAAATAAAAAGAATGAAAAGGTTTGGAAAAGCTACGAACCATCTATGTGAAATTCATTTGCCGCTTGAGTTTAATTAATAATCTTATCTATAAACTTGACCCTAATAAACCGCGCCGCGAGATGTTGCGTAACGTTGGGATCAATTTAGTATATCATGTATGAATTATACTGATGAACGAGCGTAGGACTCTAGAATTGTTTTCATTCGCGTAGCACTTCAGACTTTGAATAATATAATAATGCATCTTATTCCCACACTCGATCATCATCCGCTCGCTACGGCCGCTATGAGGAATCCTGTCGTCCTTAGTCCGCTTAACCGAAGGAATATCATTGATTTAGTCGCAAATCGGACATTTGAATATTCCAACTGTAACGTATATTTATCTTTTAGCAACGGTACGCAACCTTCGAAGTTCCCTTCAACTTGGATGAAACGTCATTACACGCAAAGTAGGTTAAAATGGGAGATCGTTTTTTGATTATTTATTATTTTGTTGTTCTCGTTAAAGTCGCAATTGGAACGCACGGGGTACGCAAATCAAGTATGCAGAATACTAGAGAGGTGTTGCAGACTTGAAAATGACGTTTCTTTGTAAAGAAGAAACGTTCTCTTTGTTATGATGAGAAGAGGAAAATAACGAAAATCGTTGTTTCTTAAGTGATGTTAAAATGTCCTTTAAAGATGTCTGAAAATTAATATTTACTTTATTAGCTTTATGCAAAAGCAATTTTAATATAAAAATGTATATGTGTTGGGCTTCGTGATGAAACGAATCGTATTATCTCAATATGTAACTGAACGATGGAAGTTATATTATTGGGGCTTATCATCCAGATAAGAAGATTATGTTTTTTCTACGGAATTAAAATTATTGTATTATATGTTTTCCTTTTGACTACCATTACGTTGGTTAGATTTTTTTTGTGCAATTTGTTTTTGCAATTATTTTAAAATTTTGTAGTAACAAACGAAATGTCATGCGAGTGAAAGAATTAATATAAAAACATACTTATGGAAATAAATAAAATCCGCTTACAAAACTTAATCCATGTTATAACATTTTCGCGTCTCCCATTTTAAATAGGATCCAATCGATTTTCTCACTGGTGTTTTTTGCGAATGATATAATAACTGTAATCATTATATTAAACATTATTTGTTAATAAAAACATGCATGAATTCTTGAAAGTCTAGAAATGGAATAAAATAAAATTTATAATATTATAAATATGCGATATACGATAGTCACTGCACTGGTTATAATTAGATGTTTAATAGGCAAAATATTTTGAAGTTGTTTCGCGAAACCATTTTGACCCTCGAGCCGTCGCATGGGTCTGTCAGATCAAAGAAATAAAAATCGTATGTTTACATTAAGAATATTAAAATAATGAAATCAAACACTCAAGTCTACGTACATTGATTCTAAATTGTCGAACCATCCCAGAGCCACGAGCGGGCCAATTCGAGTGCGACGATCTGCTCAAAAAAGAAACCGGCCGACTTTCAGGTGCGATTAGATCAGGGCTGTTCCCGGCTAATGAATACGCGAATCGAGCGGTATAATGGTCGATCGAGTGGCAATTTTCGTGGTGTGCGTCTCAGGCTCGCGCGAGGTCTCGGTCTTCACGCTTGGTGGCACATGGTGCCGATTGTTGTGGCCGTCCATCGCGGGAACCGACACGCGGCATCGCGCCTCGGCGACTCAAGGTGGCCGCGGCGGCGCGTTTTTCTCACGACGAATGTCAGCGGTTTCTTCTGTTTTTCCAGCGCAGGACGATAATGGCTTAGTCCTTGAGCGCAGCACGCCCAACCCACCGCCCCTCGCCGATCCTAATCCGTGCACCGATCTGGCCTTTTTTCTTCTCCCCGCTCTTTCTCTCTCGCGCGTGCCCCCGGCTCGCTCGTTGCGTCCCCCTTTGCGCGTCCTTTTTGCCGTCTTCGCGCTAAGCCAGCAACCACCGTCTAATCGCTCGCGAATCGACTATAAAAGCCTTCCAC
Source organism: Aradophagus sp. ZL-2020 (assembly GCA_022817685.1). Lineage (NCBI taxonomy): Eukaryota > Metazoa > Arthropoda > Insecta > Hymenoptera > Scelionidae > Aradophagus > Aradophagus sp. ZL-2020. The sequence continues at coordinate 12,330 of JABFOV010003659.1, forward strand.
GTTTTCGGATTCAGCAGTCAGTCTACAGTACTAACTGGTCGATTGAAAACCCTCCGCCAACATGTTCAAGCTGGTGAGTAGATTAGCCGGGACAGTTCGAGTGATGTACGCGACAAGTGCAAAGTGCGGTTCCTTGCGCCACAACTTCCGTGTTTTCCTTCATCGCCAATTGTCATACGTTGGGCCCGAGCTATCTTGAGACTTCGGGCGTGTTTGACAAGTAGACACTGAGGAAAGAAGATTTAAACGCTCAAGACAGTTCACTTAATGCAAACGATGCCTGCTTCAGTCAAGCGGATTCTCGCTTGCCCAAAATGAAGTCCACTTGATTCACATGAACATCGCTTGTATCAAGTCAACTTATTTAAGAGTGTAGTTGGTTCAACTAAATCGTTTATGTTAATAATTTTAGTTACAATTCGGAAATCACTTGCGCAAATAATTGATTTGGTAAACGACGGAGAAATATGGTTTTCTGAGTGTATCTATTGGTGCAAAAGTAACACAAATTCGTGTTTTTTCTGTACCAATAAACTTTTCGACACGCAGCGCTGTTTCACATAGGTATGCGTATTACGCATATCTATGCGGAAGTGAGAAGCACAAATACTCCTGTGCGTATGGCAGAAATTTTCTTGTTTTTTCTTTTCTTGTAGAACACCGTCTTTTTCTTGGTGTAACTGACTTGATTTAATAATCACTTCACTGAATTATTTTAATTTGAATCATTTAACCACTTTTGCCAAAAATAGATTTAGAAATTGATTTACAATTACATTTAATTAATATCAACAAAATATTTCAATTTGTGAAATAACTAATGTATGATTTACTGATTTATTACAAATTTTATCGATTATCATTTGACTGAATAATTTTAATACACGCTTAATAAAATAATCACCTTATGTGACATCTCTTTTCTTTAAGTTAAGTTAATGGTTTTATAGTTAACCTCTGATATTTTTTAAATGTTACAACGTGAAGAATTGATTAAAACTGATTTATATTGAATGCCGAAGACATTTCAGTAAAAGTGATACATTCAAATGAATGTTTAATATCCATCTTGCTCGAGAGAAAATCCGATAGTTAAGTAAACACGGCGTCAAGTATATTAAAAATTTCTTGATTTATACGTCATTTGTGGTATTTATTTATGTAAGTTTACCGTTATCGTTAATATCCTTGCTTTAGTTATGCATTTTGCAAATTGATGAAACCTATCACACGAGTTCATGTAAATTAATCTTCAATAAATGCTTAGTTTGTGTTAAGAAGCATCGGTCTCAATTTTTGTTGCATAATTAATATGTAACCGGAACGAATTGCTTTAAATTGTTGCAAAGAAAAAAATGCAAAAATTTTATCAAGTGTGCTTTTGTAATAAACAAAAAAATTATTATATAATCTATAAAAATTACAAACTATACTGCAAAATATACCTTCTATTATATATATTTACTTCATTTATTACTTTTACTAGTCAAGAAGACATCCGAGTAAAAAATTGACATACTTATTCTTGTAGTCATTCGAAAATTTATAACTCAAGTGTGATAATAATAAACTTCGAATAATTTTTTAGTACTCTTATTTTCACTTTTTAAATACTCGGGTATAATTAAAGCATATAAAGTGTTGCCTCTGATATTTTGCAATTTCGGTCATTCAGTATTAAGAATTAACTGAAAACGATGCAAACGCGTTTTACGACATTAACGACTTGTTTTTTAGTTGATTCTCCTCGCCGCTGTGGCCTATGTCTCCGCCGGGGGTCTCTACTCTGGATATGGATTAGGATACGGCAGTGCCTACGGCTACGGAAGCTACGGATTGGGCCATGGATATTATTCGCCTTTGACTTATCCACTTGCTACCAGCTACTCTAACATCTACAAGGTACTTTTACGCTCCATTTTTCGCCTCGCTCATTAAGCGTCATTATTGTTCTTCAAACAAATGGTCGAAGGTTTACGACTTGCCACGCACTTGCGTAAAATTCATTAAACGGCATTCAAAGAATGTCTTAAATTGCGTTCATGAAACTTCTTGGTCATGTAAACTACATGTAATTTCATTAAGCAATTCTTTGTTTCACTTGTATTTAAATTAAATATAAAACTAAATCTTTAAATTTAATTACGTATATTCTAATTTAGAAAAAAAGATGAGGGATTTTTTCTGTTGATATAATTAATATTACGTTGACGAACAAAGTAATATTTAATTATATTCGAAAAATAAAATTGAAAAAAAATCACTGTTTAAAAGGTGAAATCACTTTGGTTTTACGAGCACGTGATCTAAAAGAAAACTTTCAATCAAAACTGTAGCCCGTGCGCAAAGCAGTGTATTAATTTTTCGAGTTTTATTTTGCGTTTAGAAAAACATCCCAAAAAATATTATTTGAAGTTCAATTGTCAGTTTGTTTTTACAAAGACTTTTCATCACTTTAATATAATTAATATATCATTGAATGTATACTTAAATTAGGAAATACTTCTACGTAAATGTTCTTCATTTTTCAGGTACCACCAACTGTGACCAAAATTTACCCAGCCTACTCTAAGTTCGCTTACACTGCACCGCTGGTCAGCAAATTGGGCTACTCTTCGTACTACCCATACAACTACGGTTACGGATACTACCCGTCCTACTACTCCGGTTACGGACACGGTCTCGGATACGGATACTACGGACAGGGTTACGGATATGGTCTTGGATACGGCCATGGCTACTACGGCTATTAATTGACGCTTAAATTGACTTTTAAGAATGATCTGCGATTTTTTTGTACATAAGAACGGAGCTTTTCGGAACAGAACGGCCCGACTACGCGAGTGTCGTAGTCGGGTTGCGTTTAGATCCAGGCCGGTAACCTTTCATCTTTCATCTCGTACCGGCTGCTTTTTGCAATTGCGATTGACTTGAGGTTGATAACACCTTGCACAACATTCATTAATCGCATCGCGATTGGAAACACTCTGTGTATCACGGAAAGCAATAAATTTCCTACTTTTCACAAAGATCGTGCTGTTTAAAGTTTATTTCATTGATAATCCTTAATCGACGTGAATTAAGTTGCCAATACTTGGCCTACTGAAGAGCGAAAATGTTGATGCAATCTTCGTTACTTGAATTGCGCGTATTTTTTTCTTGTATCGTTATTTATTTTATTTTGTATCTTTCGTGGATTGATTTACAATTTTAAATGGATATTATTTTCTTATTATTAATGTATTTCTTATTATTAATGTACATATAAACAATAATACAATAATAATAAAATAAGTAAACACATTTTAAATCTACAAATGAAAACGGACAATATTATAATTATATAACAACGAGAATCATAGAGTAATCAAACAGTAGTAGTTTACCTAAGAAACAACACGCAGATTTTATATACAGAAAAATAAATATA